>CM064487.1:22595860-22700860 GCA_032716605.1 Paralithodes platypus
TTTGTCTCTTATCTCTCACTTTCTCTCTTCCTTTTTACACGTCTTGTCTCTCTATCTCTCTCTCTATCCTCAACCTCTACGATGAGAGTAAAGCTGTAGATATTATATACCTTGATTTTCAAAAGGCCTTTGACAAAGTTCCCCACAAACGTTTACTGCTAAAACTAAAAGCGCATGGAATACAAGACGGTGTGTTGAAATGGATAGAAAATTGGCCAGCACAGAAAGCAAAGGGTAGTCATAAACGGTAAGGCATCTAAATGGACCAATGTAAGTAGCGGGGTACCCAGGGATCGGTACTAGGACCAATTCTCTTTCTAAATTTCATCAACATCATAGATGAGGGTCTCTCCTGCACAATCTCAAGATTTGCTGACGATACAAAAATTGCAAATAGCGTACTCTCAAAGAAAACAAGTTGACGATATGCAACACAATCTAGATAAATTGTCATGTTGGGCCCAAATTTGGCAAATGAGTTTCAATGCGGATAAATGTAAATTACTACATCGGATACCTAAATGAGAAAGCAAACTATTCGATGAATGGCACTCAGCTTAAGAATGTAAACAGAGAAACTGATCTGGGAGTAACAATATCGAGTAACCTAAAACCGAGTCAACAATGTTCAGAAGTTGTTAAGAAGGCAAACAAAATAATTGGCTTTATAGGCAGGTCATTTGAGCATAAATCCAAAGAAGTTATCCTAACCTTTACAATTCCTTAGTCCGCTCTTCTGGAATACTGCGTTCAATCCTGGTGCCCTTATTACCAAAAAGATATAAATAAGCTAGAACGAGTTCAACGTAGAGTTACCAAAATGATACCTAGCCTAAAGAACAAACCATACGAAGAGCGTCTTAGAGAATTAAATCTATTTCCTTTAACCCAGCGCAGATTAAGAGGCGACTTAATTCAAGTGTTCAAATCATCAAAGGCATCGACAATATGAACTGTAGTAAGTACTTCACTATCGACCAATCTAATTACACGCGGGGAAACGGTTGCAAAATTATTGGTAAATCTTTTAACTCGCACGAATCTAAGAATTTCTTCTTCAATCGAGTTGTCAACTTGTGGAATGGGCTTCCCCGAGACGTTATAGACTGCAGCACCGTTGATTCATTTAAATTCCGCCTAGACAAATATCTCGCATCAAACCCGCGACTGACTGCGTTTGTAAATGAATAACTTTATCCTCCCCTCAGTTACTAACCCATATGTCCCCTACTAACTTCCTAGTCCTGCCACGTTAGTGGTAGGGCAGTAGTTCCCTTTCCAATGTTCCCTTACCCACTCTAAACCACTGTTTGGACACTTGATCCTCAGTGTTTTGGAGGACAAGCAACCTAGAAGGGTCACTAGACCTGTTGTTGCTTGATTTCCTTTGTACTTTGTACTCTCTCTCTCTCTCTCTCTCTCTTTGCTGACGATACAAAAATTGCAAATAGCGTACTCTCAAAAGAACAAGTTGACGATATGCAACACAATCTAGATAAATTGTCATGTTGGGCCCAAATTTGGCAAATGAGTTTCAATGCGGATAAATGTAAAGTACTACATATCGGATACCTAAATGAGAAAGCAAACTATTCGATGAATGGCACTCAGCTTAAGAATGTAAACAGAGAAACCGATCTGGGGTAACAATATCGAGTAACCTAAAACCGAGTCAACAATGTTCAGAAGTTGTTAAGAAGGCAACAAAATAATTGGATTTTATAGCAGGTCATTTGAGCATAAATCCAAAGAGTATCCTAACCCTTTACAATTCCTTAGTCCGCCCTCTTCTGGATACTGCGTTCAATCCTGGTGCCCTTATTACCAAAAAGATAAAACAAGCTAGAACGAGTTCAACGTAGAGTTACCAAAATGATACCTAGCTAAAGAACAAACCATACGAAGAGCGTTAGAGAATTAAATCTATTTCCTTTAACCCAGCGCAGATTAAGAGGTGACTTAATTCAAGTGTTCAAAATCATCAAAGGCATCGACAATATGAACTGTAGTAACTTCACTATCGACCAATCTAATTACACGCGGGGAAACGGTTGCAAAATTATTGGTAAATCTTTTAACTCACACGAATCTAAGAATTTCTTCTTCAATCGAGTTGTCAACTTGTGGAATGGCTTCCCCGAAACGTTAGACTGCATCACCGTTGATTCATTTAAACTCCGCCTAGACAAATATCTCGCATCAAACCACGACTGACTGCGTTTGTAAATGAATAACTTTATTTATCCCCCCTCAGTTACTAACCCATCTGTCTACTAACTTCCTAATCCTGCCACGGACATTAGTTCCAGGGCAGTAATTCCCTTCCAAGTTTTACCACTTAAATGTTTGGACACTTGATCCTCAGTGTTGGAGGACAAGCAACCTAGAAGGGTCACTAGATCTGTTGTGCTTGATTTCCTTTGTACTCCTTTGTACTCCTTTGTAATCTTACTCTCTCTCTCTTTGTCTCTCTCTCTCTCTCTCTCTCATATTCTATATATTATATCCTGAAGTAGATGTGAGGTCTAAATATGAACCCTTCTTGTAACTGTTTGCATGTTTTGTACAACTGCTTCATTTCGTGAGACCAATATTACTAACAAATCAACATTGATCATAAACACCAAAAATCTAATACTAAGCTGGCTTAAGTTCAATGGCTATAACGAGATTGATTACCTTTAGCGTACATAAGTAAACGGAGATGTGTCGGATGGTTGAAAGCCACAGTTGTTCGCGCGTTTGGGGTTGGCACCACGTAATATATAAAGCGTGTATCCATATACAACTTAATTTCAGTTTACTTACGTACCTATTTGCCTAAATTATAACAAGCTTTTAGCAATACACAGACGGTCTTTTTCATACCATTTACTCTCCTATATGAGAATACACAATTGACAGAAAAAAAAAAAAAAAAATCATGACAATTAGTGAGTTTGGATGAATACCTTATTCTATACATTTCGGTGCTTTATATTTTAGAATATATTTGACACTGTAAATGCAGAGTCTTAAATTAAGATCGTAATACGTCATAGAATCAATAGTCTTATATTAATTTGTATTAGACTTCTCGTAGATTTAGCTACATGTCTTCGAAATTATCTTCTCCACCTTTGAGTTTTGAAATTAAGAAACATGTATGTTATGTATACTTGTGTGCATTTATATTGAATCCCCATTTCTACAGTATTAGCTCTCTTCCTAAGTTGAAAGCCTCATGTATTGAATGTTTATTAATTAAGTTACTTTTTCCAAAATCAAGCCTTACAAAGTTATGCAGTTATTATGCTGTTATTATTGTATGTTATTTTATGCTATAGAGTTATGTTTAGTGCATTTGTTGTGTTAAGATTTATATCTTAAAAAATTCCTGGATTTGCATGTATATTTATCAAGTATCCTGTACATTGATCAGTATTTATATATGTATATATTGTATGTTTATTTTCCAAGTCCCCCTAGTCCAGCCCCCTCTCGCTAAGCATCACTTCCTCCGGACCTACAGGAAACCAAGTGAAAAGGAAACCTTGCACGTGTTAATAGTAATCCATTATCTTAATACGATACTAAAAAGTATCTGGAACACTTGACGTGTTCATGTGTATCTAAATTACCCCTCGATATTGTGAACCACCCAAAGCTTACGTGGTTATTGTATATATTTGCATTTATTTCGAAGGTATATAGGAAGATTGGTGTTGTTAATTTAGTAAGAGTAAAACCAGAAAGTATACTTGAACTTATAAACACGTGGTATTGAAAAAGGGCACGCGCCTTACACCTGATGTAAGCTTTAATTAAGGCCACAAACTCCTATGTTATAAGTATTTGATGTATCCCTTCTGTCTATTATAGTCTCTCTTACAATTTATAATAGCTGTTTACTAGATGTCTTTAAACTGTTACAGCTGTCTTCCCTAGTTTATTTATGTCTCCCTTATTATGTTTTATAAGTGTGCATTACTATGTCATATTTCCCTATACATGTATCTCTAACTCTGTGTTCACTAACTTATTCATCCATCAAGTTTAATGATTCTTCCTCACCTCCTCTTCCTTACCTGTGTCTCTCCCTCAGCTGTTTGTCTTTTTACTGGCTGTCTTACTGTTTGATGATCTTCCTCACCTTCTTCTTACGTGTCTATTCAGCTGTTTGTCATTCTTTACTAGCTGTCATAACTGTATTACTAATTTTATACTATCTCTCATTCCCTCCTTAACTACCTGTCCCTTACCTGTATCTCTCCCTCACTACTTCTCTCCCTTGCTAACATTATCCCTCCCTATAAGACTGTTTTGTTTCTTTAATCTCTTTTATGGCTTGAATCATGGATTCAGTACAAGACGTATCATCCAGGTGCTGTCTGGTGATCATAGCGAGCTTGTATGGAGAAATACGGCTTCGCCGGAGACATGTTTTTACCGAAAATGACAAATTTAGCCTGCTGTCAAAAACTAAACAAAAATTATAGACAAGAGTAAAGGCAAAACGTTCTGATACAATAGGTACAAGCCAGAGAAAGGGAGAAAAAGAGAAAGAAAGGGTGACAATTCTTATCTTATTATCATTTCAGGTCTTTCTATTCTTCACTACATCAACTAACTTAAATAATCTTACCTTTCAGTTACCCCCTTCTCACCTTTACGTTTTCCTTACTAGTCATATATTTTCAGTTCAGAAGTTTCTGCATGTCCTTCTGTGTGAGGAAATGTCGATGTATTACGTTTGTTAGCTTGTCTGTTAGGTCGTGTGTTTGAATCTAATTATCTGTAAAACTTTATGTATGTATATACTGTATATATCTAGCTTACCATGTCATTTTGACAGGACACTATACTTGTCTGTATCTGTGTATCCTCGTATTTGACTCTCTCTTTCCTCTCTCTCTTTTCTCTCTCTTCTATTTGTTGTAATCTGCTATGATGTCCTGCACAGCCTGTTGTTGTAGTGTAATATGGTGTTGGTTTTGTATAAGATGCTGTCGTATCATCCCCACCTTATTTACAACTATTATGTGTACACCTGTATATTACTCTGTTTCACCTTTCTCTCTTTACTCACTCTCTCTTCTCTCTCTATCTATATAATATATAGATATAACATATTTTGTATAGTATATATATATATATTGTTATTGCTCTTCGGAAATAAAATGTGACATATCCATTGAAAGTTTCAGGCTAGATCTTATTCATCATTATGTAAAACTTTACAGATGAACAATTATATAAAACCAATATACTGTATAATGCCTAAAAACAACGTGTGACAATTAACTAGATCAATAGAGAACAAGATGACAGCTTAGGACCTATTATAGTCCATTCATTATAGGTAGGCCAGAAATCCTCACCTCTAATCTCTGTAACTCAAAAAGGGCTGGAACAAATGGCCTGTAAATGTACCTAATGGCTGTTCGTAAATACAGAAATATAGCTATACTCTATCGTTTGAGTTATTGAGGTAAGTGGTCAAGATTATTGGCCTACTTATAAGGAATGGACTATAGTACTATTTACTTTTCTATATTTGGTCTGTAGGCAGGTTTATCATATTAAATCTATAACTACACCTGGAATATACGGTCAGTGCGAAAGAGAACTGTATAATTTGCACGATCTAGATTGCAAGACTACTGTATATTCCCCTACAATAATAAAATTAAAGGGTCAAACGAACCCTAGCAATTTTTGATTAGTATTATATAATAACTATTATTTATATTTTTATTAAACTTATTATTTGTATTAGTATTACTATTATTAAACTATTATTATTATTATTATTATTATTATTATTATTATTATTTCATTTACTGTATATCTAATTTTAGTATTCAATATTATATTTATTTATGTACAGCTATAAATAAATAAATATATATCTATTTTTTTATTCATATAAGTATTATAAATATATAATTCATATATATAGAGAAAAGAGAGGAGAGAGAAGAATGTGTGTGTGGAATGTATAGTATACATTTCTATATATATATAATACGTATACTAGCAAATTCACAAGAGTACTGTGGAAAATATTATTAGTATCACCAGCTTGCAAAGGGAAGGCAAAATTGAATACAGATGCCTCTTATTTCCCAATTCTACAGCTAGGCAATAAATACAATACAATAAATATCGATACAATATTAAAAATCCCAATGGGGAATATATATAATATCTGTATTTGTATATATTCTATATATATATATTATATATATATATATATACATATATATATATATTATATATGTATATATATATATACTGTATATAGGCCTATATATATATATATATATGTTAGTAAAGCCAGGTAATACATTTTCTTTAATACATACGAGGTTGAAAGAAATGGCAATTTCTGCGTTGGAAATTTTATTATTCAAAGTTTCCAGGTCTCTGATGAGTTTTCGCTGGGTGGCAGGAAGTAGATGAAGGAGATGAGCAAAATTCATGGTGGTACAGGGTTACATAAATGTACATGATGATACAGGATATACGACGCGTTTCACTGGACAACCAGCATTATCAAGTAAGGAAGGAATGATAAAAAGGTAAACAGGAAGGGTATATATAGAGGGTGGAGGATCAGAGGAGGCGGAAAACAGGGGGCAAAAGTCTGCTATTGGTGGAAGCGTAAACTAGGAGAGAGAAAGGGGTTAACCGCTTCACGCATGCGCACTGGATGCGGGATGGTGGTCATTTAGGTGGGTCCGAAGCTGATGTGTCTGCGGTGTCGAGGGTCGTGGCCTAAGTTTGTGTGGTTGTGCGCCTGCAGAAGACGAAGCTGAAGTAGTTAGCGCGGGGGGCTGCGTCAAGGGCAAACCGGTGGGCGAGGAGGTGTGTTAGGTTCCTGTCGGGTCGTGCCTTTTGGCAGAATGAAGGATCTGAAGGTCCAGAGTTTGGTTGTTGATGTTGAGGATGTAAGGCTTTGGCTATATCAAGCTTCGAGTATAGGTAATCTCCTTGGGTTCACTTTCTTTATCGAGTATGGTGGTGTGTTTCTCTAACTCGTTGCGTGGGAGGGGAGGGTGGGTTAGGGGTGAGATAGTGGTCTTTGATGGCTTCCAGCCTGAAGGTGAAGAGTTAACCGACGTGAAAGACGGGGCTGCGGCATACCAATATAGGAATGCGGTCCACAGAGTCCTCATAAGTACAGGTATGTTGGTAAATGACGTTATCGTCGGTCATCGGGCTCCCTTTCTTGGTGGAGGCCTGGTTTGTTGCGGAGAACGATGTTGGAGGTCTTGGGGGGGCTTTGTAATAAATTATTAATTTGATTTTGTTTTCCCGGGTTTGTTGGGTGGCCATGCTTGGAGATTATTTCGTTTTTAGACGGCCTCTGTCATTTTTGTGTTCAGAGGACATGTAATTGCGGTAGAAGATCTTAATTTCATTGGGGGGGTCAATGTTGGGAGGGCTTTGGGTGTACCATTTTTCAAGATGGTGTTGTTGATGGTGCTGGAGATGGTCGGAGTTGGAGTTATCCGTTATTTACTAAAACTTGGGATAGTCTTTCTAGTTCCTGGTGGGTGTCGGCCCAGGGTATGCAGTGCGTGAGGGCTCTCCTAACATAGGCGGAGATGGAGGATAGAAGATAACGGCGGGGGCATTTCACTACTCGACCGTTGAGGCATTGTCCTGTGTTTTCGTAGGTTTAATGTAGACGGTGGTTTTTGAACCCATGTGTTCGTTCAGAGCTACGAGGATGTCGAGGAAGGGGAGTTGTCCATTGTTAGATATTTTTCAAAGGTGAAGTTAAGTCCGGAGGAGGTCAGTGAAGCGAACGCTGGAGTTCCTGTAGTTCGTGGAGGGTCCTTGATTGTTGCACGAACGATGTCATCCACGGTAATCGTACAGTAGAGGGGGGCCGGCTGGTTGGTTTTGGGCAGCTAGGAGGCTCTTCCCTCGATGGTACCATGAAAAGTTCGCAAAAAGAACTCCTAGGGGTTTCTGCCCAATCGCAACAACAACCGTCTATCTGCTTGTACATCTATGGGCTTGTACACCCACCAGGAACTAGAAAGACTATCCCAAGTTTTAGTAAATAACGGATACTCCAACTCCGCCAGTCTCGCAGCACCATCAACCACCATCCTTGAAAAATCGGTACAAGCCCCCAAAGCCCTCCCAACAATTGACCCCCACCAATGAAAATTAAGATCTTCTACAACGCGCAATTACATGTCCTCTGCACACAGACAAAATGACGAGGTGTGCCGTACTTAAAAGAAATAATCCCCAAGCATGTCCACCCAACAAAACCCGAAAACAAAATCAAAATATTAATTTATTACAAATCCCCCAAGACCTCCAACCTCGTTCTCCGCGAACAAACCAGCCTCCACCAAGATAAAGAGCCCGATGACCGACGATCACGTCATTTACCAACATACCTGTAATTATGAGGACTGTGGACCTCATTCCTATATTGGTATGACGCAGACTCGTCTTTCACGTCGGTTAACTCTTCACCTTCAGGCTGGAGCCATCAAAGACCACTATCTCACCCCTAACCACCCTCACCTCACACGCCACGAGTTAGAGAACACACCACCATACTCGATAAAGAAAGTGACCCAAGGAGATTACCTATACTCGAAGCTTTATATATCCAAGCCTTACATCCCAACATCAACAACCAAACTCTGGACCTTCAGATCCTTCCTTCTGCCAAAAGGCACTACCCTACAGGACCTAACACCCCTCCTCGCCCCCCGGTGCCCTTGACGCAGCCCCCCGCGCTACCTCCTTCAGCTTCGTCTTCTGCAGGCGCCACACAACTTAGGCCACGCCCCTCGACACGCAGCCAATCAGCTTCGACCCCACCTACTGACCACCATCCCGCATCCAGTGCGCATGCGTGAAGCGGTTAACCCCTTCTCTCTCCTAGTTTACGCTTCCACCAATAGCAGACTTTTGCCCCCTTTTTTCCGCCTCCTCTGATCCTCCACCCTCTATATATACCCTTCCTGTTTACCTTTTATTTCATTCCTTCCTTACTTGATAATGCTGGTTGTCCAGTGAAACGCGTCGTATATCCTGTATCATCGTGTACATTTATGTAACCCTGTACCACCATGAATTTTGCTCATCTCCTTCATCTACTTCCTGCCACCCAGCGAAAACTCATCAGAGACCTGGAAACTTTGAATAATAAAATTTCCAACGCAGAAATTGCCATTTCTTTCAACCTCGTATGTATTAAAGAAAATATATATATATATATATATATATATATATATATATATATATATATACACCAAGGTAATATATATAACATCTGTTATATACAGTATGTGTGCTACTTAAGGGGGGTGACCTGCCTTTTTCTCTCCTTTTCTCTCTTTCTCTGGTTGTTATCCATTCAGTCCGATTCAGCCTACTGTTTTCCCTCATCCAGGTGTCAATATTTTCCTGGCGAGCGGTAGCGAGCCAGCATATATATATATTTGTTTTGCGAGCAAGCTAAATTTGTACGGTACATTTTTCGATAGAAAAATGTCTCCGGCGAAGCCGGATTTCTCCATAAAATGCTGGCTCGCTATCGCTCGCCAGGAAGATATCGACACCTGGATGGGGATAAACGTCTTAAAACAGTTGGCTGAATGGGGCCGAATGGATACAAGCCAGAGAAAAAGAGAAAAGGAGAGAAAGATTAAAAAAAAGCAGGTGACCCCCCTTACTGCAAGCTGCCACTGCTGCTTGCAAGACCATTCTATCACTTGGACTGCAAATAACAACATATTATAGCAATAATTAGAATAAGAAATGCGACACTTCAACCTACTATTATGTGTACACTAAATATACAGAACTTCGTAAAAAAAAATAAAAAAAAAATAGAGGTCATAGTATAGACTCTCTCTCTCTCTCTCTCTCTCTCTCTCTCTCTCTCTCTCTCTCTCTCTCTCTCTCTCTCTACAATATAATATATTCTATTCTATATGCTCAGGCCCAATCCCCACTATTCCTATTTTTTTATTTTATTTCCCTCTATTTTTGTTTTTTTATTTATTTTTTTTTATTGGGGGTGGCCGACTCAAGACAGCAACAACAGGAAAACACAAAACACAAGCCAAAACAGCGAACAAACACAGACAAAACACAAAATTCACACACACATATATATACGTTAGTTAATAATGTACATTGAATGTATGTGTCTTATTATCATTTTGCTCTTTGACTTATTCACATAAAAAATACTGATTATGTCATTCATAAATTCTTTAAAAAATCAAAGCATTTAGTTAGCTTAAAGGGAGATGGGTGGTTTTGCTGGTCTATTAATAAATAAATGTATTCCTTTATGTTTTAGTTTCCTCGCTAGACCTCCATCAAGCTTAGAAAAACACCCCCTAGACCCCCCCCTTCAAGATAAATTTGTAAATTTTTCGGTAGAAAAATGTCCCGGCCGAAGGCCGATTCCTCTTAAAATTTCAGGCTCGCTATCGATCGCCAGGAAAAAAAATCGACATCTAAATGACACGAAAATTCTTAAAATTGACAACGAAATGCGCGAAAGTTGTTAAAATCGCCAAACTAATGGGCCGAACGTCTTATCATCTCAATACAAATGGGGCTTAACACGAGGGTTAAAGGGGGACCAGAAAAACTACCCATCTCCCCTTAAGCCTGATTATGTGACTATAACTTCCTGGCCAAAGGTACATACACACACACACACACACATCCCTAGTGTTTGTGCTCAGGTGTATGTTGATGAACCTAATGGCTACTTTTGATTTCATATTAAGTATTAAGTCTCATTTCTTCCTCATGCTTATCCCCCTTAGTTTTGACATTTTAAGACGTTTGACCCATTAGTTTGTCGATTTTAAGACCTTTCGCCCCATTTCTTTGTCAATATTAAGACCTTTCGTGCCCTTTAGGTCTCGATTTTTTTCCTGGCGAGCGATTGGGAGCCTGTAATTGTACAAATTAATCTCTTAAGGGGACCTATTGGATTTTTTTTTTTGAGATCTAGGGAGGAAACTAAAAAAATAAATGAATATAAAATAAATAGACCCCCAAAATAACCACTGTCCCCTTAAGCACTGCCATCCACACAAAACAATAACCACTGTCCCCTTAATCACTGCCATCCACACAAAACAATAACCACTGTCCCCTTAAGCACTGCCATCCACACAAAACAATAACCACTGTCCCCTTAATCACTGCCATCCACACAACCCAATAACCACTGTCCCCTTAATCACTGCCATCCACACAACACAATAACCACTGTCCCCTTAATCACTGCCATCCACACAACACAATAACCACTGTCCCCTTAATCACTGCCATCCACACAACACAATAACCACTGTCCCCTTAATCACTGCCATCCACACAACACAATAACCACTGTCCCCTTAAAGCACTGCCATCCACACAACACAATAACCACTGTCCCCTTAATCACTGCCATCCACACAACACAATAACCACTGTCCCCTTAAGCACTGCCATCCACACAACACAATAACCACTGTCCCCATAATCACTGCCATCCACACAACACAATAACCACTGTCCCCTTAAGCACTGCCATCCACACAACACAATAACCACTGTCCCCTTAAGCACTGCCATCCACACAACACAATAACCACTGTCCCCTTAATCACTGCCATCCACACAACACAATAACCACTGTCCCCTTAAGGCTTAAGCACTGCCATCCACACAACACAATAACCACTGTCCCCTTAAGCACTGCCATCCACACAACACAATAACCACTGTCCCCTTAAGCACTGCCATCCACACAACACAATAACCACTGTCCCCTTAAGCACTGCCATCCACACAACACAATAACCACTGTCCCCTTAATCACTGCCATCCACACAACACAATAACCACTGTCCCCTTAAGCACTGCCATCCACACAACACAATAACCCACTGTCCCCTTAATCACTGCCATCCACACAACACAATAACCACTGTCCCCTTAAGCACTGCCATCCACACAACACAATAACCACTGTCCCCTTAATCACTGCCATCCACCCAACACAATAACCACTGTCCCCTTAAGCACTGCCATCCACACAACACAATAACCACTGTCCCCTTAAGCACTGCCATCCACACAACACAATAACCACTGTCCCCTTAAGCACTGCCATCCACACAACACAATAACCACTGTCCCCTTAATCACTGCCATCCACACAACACAATAACCACAGTCCCCTTAAGCACTGCCATCCACACAACACAATAACCACTGTCCCCTTAATCACTGCCATCCACACAACACAATAACCACTGTCCCCTTAAGCACTGCCATCCACACAACACAATAACCACTGTCCCCTTAAGCACTGCCATCCACACAACACAATAACCACTGTCCCCTTAATCACTGCCATCCACACAACACAATAACCACTGTCCCCTTAATCACTGCCATCCACACAACACAATAACAACTGTCCCCTTAATCACTACCATCCACACAACACAATAACCACTGTCCCCTTAATCACTGCCATCCACACAACACAATAACCACTGTCCCCTTAAGCACTGCCATCCACACAACACAATAACCACTGTCCCCTTAATCACTGCCATCCACACAACACAATAACCACTGTCCCCTTAAGCACTGCCATCCACACAACACAATAACCACTGTCCCCTTAATCACTGCCATCCACACAAACACAATAACCACTGTCCCCTTAAGCACTGCCATCCACACAACACAATAACCACTGTCCCCTTAAGCACTGCCATCCACACAACACAATAACCACTGTCCCCTTAATATCTGCCATCCACACAACACAATAACCACAGTCCCCTTAAGCACTGCCATCCACACAACACAATAACCACTGTCCCCTTAATCACTGCCATCCACACAACACAATAACCACTGTCCCCTTAAGCACTGCCATCCACACAACACAATAACCACTGTCCCCTTAAGCACTGCCATCCACACAACACAATAACCACTGTCCCCTTAAGCACTGCCATCCACACAACACAATAACCACTGTCCCCTTAAGCACTGCCATCCACACAACACAATAACCACTGTCCCCTTAAGCACTGCCATCCACACAACACAATAACCACTGTCCCCTTAATCACTGCCATCCACACAACACAATAACCACAGTCCCCTTAAGCACTGCCATCCACACAACACAATAACCACTGTCCCCTTAATCACTGCCATCCACACAACACAATAACCACTGTCCCCTTAAGCACTGCCATCCACACAACACAATAACCACTGTCCCCTTAAGCACTGCCATCCACACAACACAATAACCACTGTCCCCTTAAGCACTGCCATCCACACAACACAATAACCACTGTCCCCTTAATCACTGCCATCCACACAACACAATAACCACTGTCCCCTTAATCACTGCCATCCACACAACACAATAACCACTGTCCCCTTAAGCACTGCCATCCACACAACACAATAACACTGTCCCCTTAATCACTGCCATCCACACAACACAATAACCACTGTCCCCTTAATCACTGCCATCCACACAACACAATAACCACTGTCCCCTTAATCACTGCCATCCACACAACACAATAACCACTGTCCCCTTAATCACTGCCATCCACACAACACAATAACCACTGTCCCCTTAAGCACTGCCATCCACACAACACAATAACCACTGTCCCCTTAAGCACTGCCATCCACACAACACAATAACCACTGTCCCCCTTAAGCACTGCCATCCACACAACACAATAACCACTGTCCCCTTAATCACTGCCATCCACACAACACAATAACCACTGTCCCCTTAATCACTGCCATCCACACAACACAATAACCACTGTCCCCTTAAGCACTGCCATCCACACAACACAATAGCCACTGTCCCCCTTAAGCACTGCCATCCACACAACACAATAAAAACTGTCCCCTTAGTCACTGCCATCCACACAACACAATAACCACTGTCCCCTTAAGCACTGCCATCCACACAACACAATAACCACTGTCCCCTTAATCACTGCCATCCACACAACACAATAACCACTGTCCCCTTAAGCACTGCCATCCACACAACACAATAACCACTGTCCCCCTTAAGCACTGCCATCCACACAACACAATAACCACTGTCCCCTTAGTCACTGCCATCCACACAACACAATAACCACTGTCCCCTTAAGCACTGCCATCCACACAACACAATAACCACTGTCCCCTTAATCACTGCCATCCACACAACACAATAACCACTGTCCCCTTAATCACTGCCATCCACACAACACAATAACCACTGTCCCCTTAAGCACTGCCATCCACACAACACAATAACCACTGTCCCCTTAAGCACTGCCATCCACACAACACAATAACCACTGTCCCCTTAAGCACTGCCATCCACACAAAACAATAACCACTGTCCCCTTAATCACTGCCATCCACACAACACAATAACCACTGTCCCCTTAAGCACTGCCATCCACACAACACAATAACCACTGTCCCCTTAATCACTGCCATCCACACAACACAATAACCACTGTCCCCTTAATCACTGCCATCCACACAACACAATAACCACTGTCCCCTTAATCACTGCCATCCACACAACACAATAACCACTGTCCCCTTAATCACTGCCATCCACACAACACAATAACCACTGTCCCCTTAAGCACTGCCATCCACACAACACAATAACCACTGTCCCCCTTAAGCACTGCCATCCACACAACACAATAACCACTGTCCCCTTAGTCACTGCCATCCACACAACACAATAACCACTGTCCCCTTAAGCACTGCCATCCACACAACACAATAACCACTGTCCCCTTAATCACTGCCATCCACACAACACAATAACCACTGTCCCCTTAAGCACTGCCATCCACACAACACAATAACCACTGTCCCCTTAAGCACTGCCATCCACAAAACACAATAACCACTGTCCCCTTAGTCACTGCCATCCACACAACACAATAACCACTGTCCCCTTAAGCACTGCCATCCACACAACACAATAACCACTGTCCCCTTAATCACTGCCATCCCACAACACAATAACCACTGTCCCCTTAATCACTGCCATCCACACAACACAATAACCACTGTCCCCTTAAGCACTGCCATCCACACAACACAATAACCACTGTCCCCTTAAGCACTGCCATCCACACAACACAATAACCACTGTCCCCTTATTAAGCACTGCCATCCACACAACAACACAATAACCACTGTCCCCTTAATCACTGCCATCCACACAACACAATAACCACTGTCCCCTTAAGCACTGCCATCCACACAACACAATAACCACTGTCCCCTTAATCACTGCCATCCACACAACACAATAACCACTGTCCCCTTAAGCACTGCCATCCACACAACACAATAACCACTGTCCCCTTAAGCACTGCCATCCACACAACACAATAACCACTGTCCCCTTAAGCACTGCCATCCACACAACACAATAACCACTGTCCCCTTAAGCACTGCCATCCACACAACACAATAACCACTGTCCCCTTAATCACTGCCATCCACACAACACAATAACCACTGTCCCCTTAAGCACTGCCATCCACACAACACAATAACCACTGTCCCCTTAATCACTGCCATCCACACAACACAATAACCACTGTCCCCTTAAGCACTGCCATCCACACAACACAATAACCACTGTCCCCTTAATCACTGCCATCCACACAACACAATAACCACTGTCCCCTTAAGCACTGCCATCCACACAACACAATAACCACTGTCCCCTTAAGCACTGCCATCCACACAACACAATAACCACTGTCCCCTTAAGCACTGCCATCCACACAACACAATAACCACTGTCCCCTTAAGCACTGCCATCCACACAACACAATAACCACTGTCCCCTTAAGCACTGCCATCCACACAACACAATAACCACTGTCCCCTTAATCACTGCCATCCACACAACACAATAACCACTGTCCCCTTAAGCACTGCCATCCACACAACACAATAACCACTGTCCCCTTAAGCACTGCCATCCACACAACACAATAACCACTGTCCCCTTAAGCACTGCCATCCACACAACACAATAACCACTGTCCCCTTAAGCACTGCCATCCACACAACACAATAACCACTGTCCCCTTAAGCACTGCCATCCACACAACACAATAACCACTGTCCCCTTAAGCACTGCCATCCACACAACACAATAACCACTGTCCCCTTAATCACTGCCATCCACACAACACAATAACCACTGTCCCCTTAATCACTGCCATCCACACAACACAATAACCACTGTCCCCTTAAGCACTGCCATCCACACAACACAATAACCACTGTCCCCTTAAGCACTGCCATCCACACAACACAATAACCACTGTCCCCTTAATCACTGCCATCCACACAACACAATAACCACTGTCCCCTTAATCACTGCCATCCACACAACACAATAACCACTGTCCCCTTAAGCACTGCCATCCACACAACACAATAACCACTGTCCCCTTAAGCACTGCCATCCACACAACACAATAACCACTGTCCCCTTAAGCACTGCCATCCACACAACACAATAACCACTGTCCCCTTAATCACTGCCATCCACACAACACAATAACCACTGTCCCCTTAAGCACTGCCATCCACACAACACAATAACCACTGTCCCCTTAATCACTGCCATCCACACAACACAATAACCACTGTCCCCTTAAGCACTGCCATCCACACAACACAATAACCACTGTCCCCTTAATCACTGCCATCCACACAACACAATAACCACTGTCCCCTTAGTCACTGCCATCCACACAACACAATAACCACTGTCCCCTTAAGCACTGCCATCCACACAACACAATAACCACTGTCCCCTTAATCACTGCCATCCACACAACACAATAACCACTGTCCCCTTAATCACTGCCATCCACACAACACAATAACCACTGTCCCCTTAAGCACTGCCATCCACACAACACAATAACCACTGTCCCCTTAAGCACTGCCATCCACACAACACAATAACCACTGTCCCCTTAATCACTGCCATCCACACAACACAATAACCACTGTCCCCTTAAGCACTGCCATCCACACAACACAATAACCACTGTCCCCTTAATCACTGCCATCCACACAACACAATAACCACTGTCCCCTTAAGCACTGCCATCCACACAACACAATAACCACTGTCCCCTTAAGCACTGCCATCCACACAACACAATAACCACTGTCCCCTTAATCACTGCCATCCACACAACACAAAACCACTGTCCCCTTAAGCACTGCCATCCACACAACACAATAACCACTGTCCCCTTAATCACTGCCATCCACACAACACAATAACCACTGTCCCCTTAATCACTGCCATCCACACAACACAATAACCACTGTCCCCTTAATCACTGCCATCCACACAACACAATAACCACTGTCCCCTTAAGCACTGCCATCCACACAACACAATAACCACTGTCCCCTTAATCACTGCCATCCACACAACACAATAACCACTGTCCCCTTAAGCACTGCCATCCACACAACACAATAACCACTGTCCCCCTTAAGCACTGCCATCCACACAACACAATAACCACTGTCCCCTTAAGCACTGCCATCCACACAACACAATAACCACTGTCCCCTTAATCACTGCCATCCACACAACACAATAACCACTGTCCCCTTAAGCACTGCCATCCACACAACACAATAACCACTGTCCCCTTAATCACTGCCATCCACACAACACAATAACCACTGTCCCCTTAAGCACTGCCATCCACACAACAATAACCACTGTCCCCCTTAAGCACTGCCATCCACACAACACAATAACCACTGTCCCCTTAAGCACTGCCATCCACACAACACAATAACCACTGTCCCCTTAATCACTGCCATCCACACAACACAATAACCACTGTCCCCTTAATCACTGCCATCCACACAACACAATAACCACTGTCCCCTTAAGCACTGCCATCCACACAACACAATAACCACTGTCCCCTTAAGCACTGCCATCCACACAACAAATAACCACTGTCCCCTTAATCACTGCCATCCACACAACACAATAACCACTGTCCCCTTAATCACTGCCATCCACACAACACAATAACCACTGTCCCCTTAATCACTGCCATCCACACAACAATAACCACTGTCCCCTTAATCACTGCCATCCACACAACCAATAACCACCACTGTCCCCTTAATCACTGCCATCCACACAACACAATAACCACTGTCCCCTTAAGCACTGCCATCCACACAACACAATAACCACTGTCCCCTTAAGCACTGCCATCCACACAACACAATAACCACTGTCCCCTTAATCACTGCCATCCACACAACACAATAACCACTGTCCCCTTAGTCACTGCCATCCACACAACACAATAACCACTGTCCCATTAAGCACTGCCATCCACACAACACAATAACCACTGTCCCCTTGATCACTGCCATCCACACAACACAATAACCACTGTCCCCTTAATCACTGCCATCCACACAACACAATAACCACTGTCCCCTTAAGCACTGCCATCCACACAACACAATTACCACTGTCCCCTTAAGCACTGCCATCCACACAACACAATAACCACTGTCCCCTTAATCACTGCCATCCACACAACACAATAACCACTGTCCCCTTAAGCACTGCCATCCACACAACACAATAACCACTGTCCCCTTAATCACTGCCATCCACACAACAAAATAACCACTGTCCCCTTAAGCACTGCCATCCACACAACACAATAACCACTGTCCCCTTAAGCACTGCCATCCACACAACACAATAACCACTGTCCCCTTAATCACTGCCATCCACACAACACAATAACCACTGTCCCCTTAATCACTGCCATCCACACAACACAATAACCACTGTCCCCTTAATCACTGCCATCCACACAACACAATAACCACTGTCCCCTTAAGCACTGCCATCCATACAACACAATAACCACTGTCCCCTTAAGCACTGCCATCCACACAACACAATAACCACTGTCCCTTTAAGCACTTCCATCCACACAACACAATAACCACTGTCCCCTTAAGCACTGCCATCCACACAACAAAATAACCACTGTCCCCTTAATCACTGCCATCCACATAACACAATAACCACTGTCCCCTTAAGCACTGCCATCCACATAACACAATAACCACTGTCCCCTTAAGCACTGCCATCTACACAACACAATAACCACTGTCCCCTTAAGCACTGCCATCCACACAACAAAATAACCACTGTCCCCTTAATCAATGCCATCCACACAACACAATAACCACTGTCCCCTTAAGCACTGCCATCCACACAACACAATAACCACTGTCCCCTTAAGCACTGCCATCCACACAACAAAATAACCACTGTCCCCTTAATCACTGCCATCCACACAACACAATAACCACTGTCCTCTTAAGCACTGCCATCCACACAACAAAATAACCACTGTCCCCTTAAGCACTGCCATCCACACAACACAATAACCACTGTCCCCTTAAGGCTTAAGCACTGCCATCTACACAACACAATAACCACTGTCCCCTTAAGCACTGCCATCCACACAACACAATAACCACTGTCCCCTTAAGCACTGCCATCCACACAACACAATAACCACTGTCCCCTTAAGCACTGCCATCCACACAACACAATTTTATAGATACACAAAACAAACCGATATCTTTCTTCATTGATCTATAGACAATTTACTTTGGCTGTGTAGTGTATCTCATTAATGTGATTGTGATTTTATATATTTATACAAATCAATCTAGTAGTAACGCTGATAGGTGACTTAATAATGTATATCTTGCCTACAGGTGTTGGTATTATTTAATGTATTGGAGAAAATAAGAATACAAAATAATGGAAAAATTTAAACCTTTTGTAATGCTGGACACTTGTTATACGTCAATCAATGTAATATATATATATATATATATGTGTATCTCGCAAATACGCGTGAGTTACATGAATTAATGTTTCTACCCTTACCCAGGATCGAACCACGGACAGTCAGGATGACAGTCCATGCTTTAAACCACTCCACCACGGCGTAATAAAATCTACTATAGCTTACCATTGCCTACTTATATTTAGATGGAAAAATCCTACTTGGAGATATATTCCGTCCATATCAAATAGTAGGACCCATTTTTTAGAGTACACATGAAATGGATGTTTACAGCTAGACCCAAGCAACTCTGGTTGAAAGGATTTTATTCTATTCTCCTCCAGGCAAACACAAGGGATACATTAATATGAAGTATATATCACAAATACACGTGAGTTACATGAATAAGTGTTTCTACCCTCACCCTGGATCGAACCACGGACAGTCAGGATGAGAGTTCATGTTTTAACCCACTCAACCACGGCGTGATAAAATCTAGCTAATCATTTCCTATTATATTAAATTCAACTCGGGTTCATTGATTTCATTTACTGTAATTATTCTCCACGCCGCGGTGAAGTGGGATTAGAGCATGGGCTCTGATGCATGGAGTAGACACAGAAGGAGGGGGAAACGAAAGGGAGAATAAAGAAAACAAAAAAGTAAATGAAACATGGAGGAAGGCGAGAAAAAATAGTAAGGAAGAAAGGAGGAGGAGGAGAATAAGTAGGCGATATGGACAATAAAGTAAGGAGAGGGTGGGAGGTAGGAGGAACAAGAACACGATGAATAAGTAGGAGTAAGGAAGTAAGGCAGGGAAGGAGAAGGAAGGAGCTAAGAAGAAGCGAAGATAGAATGGAGGTGAAGAGCGACAGGTAATTAAGGGGAGATGGGCCGTTTTTGCTTTGGTCTATTAATTAATGTATTCCTATTTTTCTTAGTTTCCTCGCTAGACCTCCATCAAGCTTATAAAAATATCCCCTAGACCCCCCCCCCCCCCCTTCAAGATAATTTTTTTAATTTTTCGGTAGGGGTGAAACGAAATAGGACGATACAGAAGAGTAAAGCCGGAGTCACACTAGCCTTTTTTGGAGCAATTTTTACGTGCAATTATGGTCTAGAAGCTTAAAAAAATACACTTTATCAGAATTCAGCCGCCTAATATAATCTACCTTCAGTCTAGTTGCCGATACCAGTGCGAAACTGTCCCGAAATAATGCGAGAAAAAAACTTGCTCATGGAAAATTGACGGAAAAAGCGCTCGTGTGACAGTGGCTTAAGGAAGGAATGGAAGAAGGGAAGAAGTTGGCAAAAATGGGAAGAATAAATAGGAAGATAAAGAGAGTAATAGAGGACGGTAAAAAAGGAACATGGAAGGGAAAGAAGAATAAGGAAGAGAGAAAGAAGGAATATGCAGATAAAAAGGAGCAAGAAAGGAAGAAAGGAAGAAAAGAAGATACAAGAACAAGTAAGGAAGAAGGAAAATAATCAAAAGAGTAAGGAGGGAAGGAGGTCTGGAGAAAGAAGGAGCGAAACAGAAAAGAAGAAGTGAAGTAAGATAAATTACACATAACTTAACGGGATAGGGTTTATATTTTGGTAGCTTTTTTAGATTCATATACATATATTTTTTAGTTTCTTCCCTAGACCTTAAAAAAATCACCCCTACAACCCCCCCCCCCCCTTCAAGATACATTTGTATATTTTTCGGTAGAAAATTTTCCCGGCCGAAGGCCGGTTCCTCTTAAAATTAAAGGCTCGCTATCGCTCACAAGGAACAAATCGACACCTAAATGACACGAAAATTCTTAATATTGACAAAGGAATGGGGCGAATGTTCTTAAAATCGCCAAATTAACGGACCGAACGTCATAAACTGAAAACTAATGGGGCTAAACATGAGGAAGAAGGGGGACCAGAAAACCGACTCATCTCCCCTTAAAATAACAAATAAGTAGAGTAAGGAAAGAAGGGGAGGGAGAGAACGACGGAGTAGGAACATAATAAATAAACTACTTGCAAAAGGAAAGGAGTTGAGAAGAAGAGGGATGAAGGAACAGGAAGATAATATGAGTAAGGAAGAAATAGACAGAAAGGGAAACATATGAAGGAGGGAATGAACCAAACAAAAAAATATAGAAGAGATGGAGAAGGAAATTGATAGACGAAAAGGAAGAATATAAAGGAGGGAATGAACACAACAAACAAATATACAAGAAGAGGAGATGGAGAAGGAAATTGATAAACGAAGAGGAAGAAGGAGAGAAGGAAAAGAAGGGGGGAAGGAGTTCATTAAGGAGAAAAGGGGAAGCGAAGGATTTCCCTCACAACGGTTAACATTTCCTGTAGATTATCCTGGTTTTTGCCAGGCTCCCCTCCTTCTAACGTTACGAGGAGGAGGAGGAGGTGGAGGTGAAGGAGGAGGAGGAAGAAGAGGAGGAGGGGGTGGAGGTGGAGGAAAAGGAAGAGGAGGAGGAAAAGGTAGAGAACGAGGAGGAAAAGGTAGAGAACGAGGAGGTGGAGGAGAAAGAGTTGGTGGATTAAGAGTAGGTGGAGGAGGTAGAAGAGGTAGTGGAGGAGGAGAAGATGGGAGAGGAGGAATTGGAAGCTATCATTTGACGATTTTATGAAGATTAAAAAGGCTGGGAGGAGTTGAGGGGGTATTTGACATAGATTGTAACCATTTGATTGCGAGAGGTCCGTCCAAAACTGTATACAAGGGTCTAGTGCTAGCAACAATAAATGGAATAAAGGCATCAGGTTACTGAAAGGGTTAAGAAGACGACCGTTATAAACCAGTGTATGGACCAACCCAGCTAAAGAAGGTATCACACGAGCGATTTTTCCCCTCAACTTTTATAGCAAGCACTGGTCTGGCAGCTTATGTGGCAAACTTTTAAAACAATGTTGTCACTTAAATTATGCTATCTTCTGTCTAGTTTCCGATATCAGTGCAACCGATTCCAGAACATTTAGTTTGTCGGGATAATGTTGATCATCCGAAATTGACGATACAGACTCTCGTGTGATGCCGGCTTAAATGGCATCAAGTGACAGGCAACGGTCAGCACACATGTCATACAGGGGAGTGTCAGGTGTCATACAGCGGGGTGTCGTGTGTCAGGTGTTGGTCGCTATAGATGCCACTGGAGGGTGTCGTGTGTCGGAAATTGACCAGTAGATACGTGGCACTGTAGGGAGTCGAGCTCATGTCGGAAGGTGTTGGTCACTGCAGATGTGGCACTGAGGGGTGTCAGGTGTCGGTCACTATAGATGTGGCACTGTAATGTGTCAGGTGTTAGGCATTACAGATGTGGCACTATAGGGTGTCACGTGAGTTGTTGGTCACTACAGATGTGGCACTATAAAGTGTTAGGTATTGGTCACTACAGATGTAGCACTATAGGGTGTCATGTGTTGGACACTACAGAGTGGCATGTACCAGGTGTTGGTCACTACAGATGTGGCACTATAGAGTGTCAGGTATTTGGCACCACAGATAAGGCACTTTAGGGTGTCAGGTGTTGGTCACTACAGACGTGGCATATATCAGGTAGTACTCGCTACTGATGTGACACTAAGAGGTGTGATGTGTTGGAAGGTGGTCAGTATAGCTGTGGCACTGGGAGGTGTCGGATATCAATGAAAGATCAACAAGGTTATGACACTAGAAGCGGATTCACATGACCATTTTCCTCTCTCTTGGTAACTTTAATTAATGTCACACAAGCGGGGGTTTTTTTTTTTAAGAAAATGTCGATGAACACGATATTTCTTGCAGTATTTGTTGGCTCTCTTATAATGCTATCGGAAGCTAGACTAAAGATAAAAAGATGAATTTTGATGAAACTTATCCTTTAAAGCTGTCAGAACACAACTACTCGAAAATGTGGTAAAAGTGCTCGTGTAACATCGCCTTTAAGATTGGCAACTTTATTCTGTCAACACTTTGGAATTCTTAGTATACTGTGCATACATATTGTACATAAATGTATAGGACCGAGTGCTCCACACGAAGTGCGGTTCCAGTCTCATGCCTAATGGCGGCGCTCCAAGCAAACCTTTTCAAACCTGCCTAACTTGTCAGCGTTTTTTTTTTTTCCCAAGATCAGGTCTTAAGGTCTGATCTCATGTTTTTCTTGGTCTGCCCCTTGGTACATCTTCCTCTACGCTCACGGACTTGCATCTGTTCACACACTTTACCCATTATCATTATTATTATTATTATTATTAGTAGTAGTAGTAGTAGTAGTATTTTTATTATTATTTAGCTGAAGGCAGAATATTATCGGTGACAACAATCTCATATAATCATCTTAGAAGCTGACTCAGCAAAGTCGACCAAAGTAAAGTACGCTAATTTGCTCGTGTACATCCATCATTGGTGGTAGACACGTAACATATACTTCAAGAAATAATTTGTAATGAATCAATAGTGCACATCAAAGAACAATAACAAAACAAATTAAGTGTTACGCATCATGTGCCAGGCATCAAACACTTTAGTCCGTTTGTTTCAGCTGATGGTAGATTGCCATTTCCGTATCGTGCTTACTCTAATATTACGAATATTTTGCAACGAAATTTGCCCTTAATTATGAAAAATCAACATTATTATGATCCATATTTTCCGTTAAGTATCGATAAATAAGCGGTTAAAGCACTTAAGTTTCCGCCAGGTGAAATAAGGGTATCGTTGTCAATCGTCAAGGCAGCAGACATCAAGCACCAACAGTCGCCGGCAGTCAAGTGTCATATATCAAGTGCCGGGTGTCGGGTGTCGGGGAATGTGGCACTGCGGCGCGTGGAGGTTCCGGAGGGGAGGGGATGGGAGGGGGGGGGGGGGGGGGACATCCTGGCACGGCGGAAACGGCGGTGAACTGACGGAAAACGGCGGCGGGCCACGGGATCCTCCATGGGATAATTTATTTCCCCTAGGAGTGACACCGACACACAACCGCACTCCGGATTTTTTTGTTCTGTCTATGCCTATTGTATTTTGTATTTTGTATTTAGATAGTTTTCAATGTGCATATAATTATATACTGTATATATATATATATATATAGTATATGTGTGTGTGATGCATTTGTCTATTATATTTTTGGTATAGACGTTGATCTCAATATTCATAGTATATATCTTCTTCTTGTATAAAAATACAGTGTTATGTACCTTCTTTCCTTAGTTGAACTTTTCTTCTAAATTATATGCTAAATATTTGTCAATTATACATTTCATCAGAATATTACCGTAACCTCGTCCAGTATTTTAGCTTATGGCTTATGCATGTGATATTTTGTTGAGACAAGCTTATATATATATATATACAGTATATGTGTATGTGTATGTGTGTGTGTGTGTGTGTATCTTTGTATGTGTTTGAATTTCCAAGAACGTTAAAACTCGCTGCACTCTCTGACGGTCACAGGTGTTTCATGTGTGTGTGTGTGTGCGTGTGGCGCCGAAAATGTGTACACACCTCTACCCTCACACACACACACACACTATTACCAGTCCATTTACACCTGTCATGAACATCTGTATTGCTCTGTACACCTGTCCTCCGCGATACACCTAAATTTACCAGTATCTGAAATTCACACCCACCCACACAAACATACACACAAACAAACACACATATACACACACACACACACACATAAACACAAAACACACATACACACACAAATACACATACACACACATTTCATTTTTCCCCTCACTTGACAGGATTTCCCCCATTCAGCCAACGTCTCTAACGCTTCCCTGCCCAACTCATTCACACCCCCCAACCCCCCACATCCTCCTGTCTTACCCCCCCCCCACCTACCCTCCTCCCCCACATCCTCCTACCCCCCTCACTCATGTCTTACCCCCCCCCACCTACCCTCCTCCCCCCACATCCTCCCATTCCCCCTCACTCCTGTCTTCCCCCCCCCCACCTACCCTCCTCCCCCACATCCTCCCATCCCCCCTCACTCCTGTCTTACCCCATCACCTCCCTTCCTCCCTTCAGCCTACCATCTCCTATACAGTTACACGCCTTTATTTTTTTCTCTCTCTCTTTTTCTCTTTCTTTGGGTTGTATCCATTCGGCCCCATTCAGCCTACTGTTTTAAGACGTTTATCCCCATCCAAGGGTAGATTTTTTCCTGGCGAGCGTTAGCAAGCCAACATTGTTTGGAGAATTCCGTCTTCGCCAGAGACATTTGTCTATCGAAAAATGTACAAATTTAGCCTGTTGTCTAAGTCTTTATCCAAAATATGCTGGCTCGCTATTGCTCGTCAGGAAGAGAATAATCGACATCTGGATGGGGATAAACGTCTTAAAGCAGTAGGCTGAATGGGGCCAAATGGATACAACCCAGCAAGAGAGAGAGAGAGAACTAGAGAAAAAGAGCGAGGAGGTCCCCTTAAAGTGATTTTCTTCTTACTTAAGATCGAATACTGTGAATTTCCATTTCTTAAATTAAAAAAAAAAAAAAAAAAAGTGATAATAATTAATAATAATAATAATAATATGAAATAATATGAAATAACCCAAGATTGATTATTTAAACAAGAGCTGTGTGTTAAAGACTTTCTTTAATAGGAAGATAATTAAAGGTACAATAATAATAAATTTATGCAGGTAGAATACGACTTTTGAGCTTCAGTGTAACCCCATGACTTCCTCCTCTCACCCACGCCTCTTCCCCTCACTCCCTTCCCTCCTCTCACTCCCTTCCCACTCTCCCCTCCCTCCTCTCACTCCCTTCCCACACTCCCTTCCTCCCTCACTCCCTTTCCCCCTTCTCCTCATTTCCCTGACTCCCTTCACCCCTCTCCTTCCTTCCCTCACTCCCTTTTCCTCCTCTCCACCCTTCCCCCCAACCTCTCCTCCCACCCCCTCTCCCTCTATACTCTCCTCCTCCCCCCTCTCCCCCTTTCCCACTTCCTCTCCATCGTAATCCCCTCGTCACTCGTGCCACCACCGCCTTTAACCTTATACCCCCCCCCCCCCACTACCCATCCTTAATGTACTGGCCTAAGGTCCTCTTCTTTCTTTGGGTTTATCACCCGTGTCTGTCTGTCTGTCTCAGTTTTGGCTCTCTCTCTCTCTCTCTCTCTCTCTCTCTCTCTCTCTCTCTCTCTCTCTCTCTCTCTCTCTCTCTCTCTCTTTCGTGTAAAACCCGTCTAACTCAGAGAATGGTATATTCGTTAGAAAACAAATTATAACACGTGACCCCAGCTGAAGGATGGAGCAGTATATACAGTATCTAGC
The DNA here is from genome assembly GCA_032716605.1 of Paralithodes platypus. Taxonomy (NCBI): domain Eukaryota; kingdom Metazoa; phylum Arthropoda; class Malacostraca; order Decapoda; family Lithodidae; genus Paralithodes; species Paralithodes platypus. The sequence goes on from CM064487.1 coordinate 22,623,092, forward strand.
CCTGGTAATTTAAAAATATAAGTTCTGTGCTACCTGGAACAAATGTGCCTCAAAATTTAAGAAATAGTTGTACAGTAGACCAATTTAAGAAAAGGATAGATAGTATTCTGCACACTTTCCAATGAGAATAATCGAAATTTTTCCCCAGATTATTTCCCTAAAATTGTCCGCCGGGTGTTGTAGATACTTGCTATGCTTTGTAACTCCTTGTGGCTCCCAGTGGCACCCTCCCCTGACTCTCTCCAGACCACCGCCTCGCTTCCCTCGCCAGAACACCGGCACTAACCAACGCCGGATGTGGGGTGGGAGAGAGTGTGTGTGTGAGAGAGTGAGTGAGTGAGTGAGTGAGAGTAAGAGAGAGAGGGAGTGTGTGTGTGTGTGTGTATGTATATGTGTAAGAGTGAGTGAGAGAGAGAGAGAGAGAGTAAGAGCGAGAGAGAGAGAGAGGGGGGGGGGGGAGTAAAAAGGTATATAATAAGATAAGTTAATAAAATATGAAAAAAGGGACGCAAAATGATGGATGGCTACAAAATTAATTACGTATCGGTTTAAGGTGATAGAAAATGAGATAGGGAAGATACTAATTAACAAAAGACTATTTACGGATGAGAAGGAGGGAAAATGTGTCTTCGACTATTTTCAAAATGTACCAAACACAATCATAAATACATTCATATATTCTAGGAAACGACGTGATATTGAAGATGCGATGGAAGGAAAAGCGAAAAGCATATGAATGAAGGAAGGTCAAATAACGTTAAAAAAGCGAAGGAGGAATAAGAAAGAAGCACAGAAAGAGGGGAAGAGTGAGGGAGGGGAGATGGAGATGGGGAAGGGGGAGGGGGAGGGTGTGAAAAGGGAAAAAAGGATGTAGAAAACGTTGGTGTCTTCCTGTCAGTGTAAGGCTTTAATGTAAACAGCACGTGCCCTGTCTAGCACCACCTGTTTCATATTAGCACCCCCTGTTTTATACTAGCACCACCTGTCTCATACTAGCACCACCTGTGTCATACTAGCACCACCTGTTTCATACTAGCACCACCTGTTCCATACTAGCACCACCTGTTTCATACTAGCACCACCTGTTCCATACTAGCACCACCTGTTCCATACTAGCACCACCTGTGTCATACTAGCACCACCTGTTCCATACTAGCACCACCTGTGTCATACTAGCACCACCTGTGTCATACTAGCACCACCTGTGTCATACTAGCACCACCTGTTCCATACTAGCATCACCTGTGTCATACTAGCACCACCTGTTCCATACTAGCACCACCTGTGTCATACTAGCACCACCTGTTTCATACTAGCACCACCTGTTCCATACTAGCACCACCTGTTCGATACTAGCACCACCTGTTCCATACTAGCACCACCTGTGTCATCTAGCACCACCTGTTTCATACTAGCACCACCTGTTCCATACTAGCACCACCTGTGTCATACTAGCACCACCTGTGTCATACTAGCACCACCTGTTTCATACTAGCACCACCTGTTTCATACTAGCACCACCTGTTCCATACTAGCATCACCTGTGTCATACTAGCACCACCTGTGTCATACTAGCACCACCTGTTTTATACTAGCACCACCTGTTCCATACTAGCACCACCTGTTCCATACTAGAACCACCTGTTCCATACTAGCACCACCTGTCATACTAGCACCACCTGTTTCATACTAGCACCACCTGTTCCATACTAGCACCACCTGTGTCATACTAGCACCACCTGTGTCATACTAGCACCACCTGTTTCATACTAGCACCACCTGTTCCATACTAGCATCACCTGATTTGCTTTATACTACTATCACTGTGCGGTGTATGTATGCGTGTTTGTGTGTGTGTGAGAGAGAGAGAGTAAAATAAAGACGTTGGTACTTTCTGTCAGTGTATGACTTTAATGTAAACAGCACGTTCCTTGTATATCACCACTAGCACCACCTGTTTCTTACTAGCACCACCTGTTTGTATTGCACCACCTGTCTTTCATACTAGCACCACCTGTCTTCAATATCAAACCAGCACTAACTGTTTCATGATAGCTGCCTTTCATATTAACAATACCTGTTTTTTATACTAGCACTACCTTTTCATTATAGCCCAACCGTCCATATCAAACCCTTTCAAAATACGATGACGCACTTACTTGTTTGTGTTCTGACTGTTAGTTTTCGATTTCATTCAGATTAGGAAGGCTATATGGTAGTCAGAAGGTTAATTGAGACAGTCTTTACTCTTCTGATGCCCACATATCCTTCTTAAGCTGTTTAAAATCGTCTGCAGATAAACACAAAAAACTGCTACAACGCATCATGATCCTCAAGCGGTTAACCCCACAGGTCTTTAAATAATACCATCTGGTCTGACAATAATTCAATTTTCATAAACTCAACGCAAGGGAAACGTTTATTCATATATTAACCAGAAGTTCCTAGTTAATCTTAGTTTGGTAACCAGACGAATTAATGCCCATTCTTGGTTGATTACTCTGGCTAGCATTAGGCGATTTCATGCAGTTTAGAAACAAGGCCCCATACACAGCAAGATATATCCGAAACTTACCGAAAACTACCACGATCGAAACCCTTATTAAAAATTATGGGTTTTCGGCTATTACCCTTAGTTTACGACATTGGCTATTACCCTTAGTTTACGATATAAAAACCGTAAATAACTAGGAACATCGATGATTTGCTATGTTTATGACCGTTGAAATTACGGTAATATATTGGCAATTATGCTGCCTGCCCTGTAACCGTAAAAACAACGGAATAATATTTCAGTGTAGTCATGGGATATGGAGCTACATAATAATAATAATAATAATAATAATAATACATTTATGAATATATAAATACATGAAATAATAATAACAGATCTTCATGCATTTTGGCCAACAAACGATTTTATCGAGCTCAGGAAATGCCTCTCATAGTCCAAGGTGTTAGGGGAAGCTATACAGGCCCGAACAACAGCTGCCTAGTGATAGATAGATAGATTAATAGACAGATGCAGATAGATCGGAAGCAAGACAGCAGCTGCAGTTCGACACACACACACACACACACACACACACACACACACACACACACACACACACACACACACATACTATAATCTAAACACTTCATCTTATATTACTGCACTGTAGAAAGACAAACGTGACAAGCGGATAAGAAAGATTAAAAATTAACCCATTCGACAGTACCGGGGACGTCCTTTTCATCATATCCTTGCAACTATTAGACGATTGTGTTAAGCATAGGAAGGACCTCTTGCAATAATAGAGCTCCAAACCATCGCAACCAACTCTTTTAACTACCACAGATCCTTCTTAAGCTGCTTAATATAGTCTAAATATAGCTAGAATAAAATATAGCCCACGTCGCTGGTATACTCAAACGACAGAATGCAGTTGTATCATAAGGCACTGGAGATCAAAAGATGGCAGACTATGTGATAGGTAGCGATCATTATCATTTCGACTGACATGGCATAAAACAACTAAATAAAATATTCTGAAAAGGCATTGTCAAATCAATATTATAAAGAAAACGAGATGGGAATACAGATATAAATAAGATTCAGGAAGGCCATAATATTGCGTAAAAACGACAGAAAAGAAGTAAGTAGAGAACATACATGTTTCCATAATAAGGAAGGATACAGCAATAGCAATAAATGGTAAAAATAAAATAAATAAATAAATAAATAAAAACATGATACTATAGGATATGTCGTATGTTATTAGACTATGCACGTGAGACAACAAATAAATAAAAACAACAGTGACAAGCGATATGAAATAATAGGTATATTACGACTGGGTGACAAGAAATAACAACACAACAAACAAAAACGAAAAGGATAAGATGTAATAATTAGATCTGAAGAATATAAGTAATTATTAATAATGGTTAAGATGCTGGTATGGTGTGCTATTACACAAATTAACTACTAGGACCAGGTGATATGTCGTGCTTCACATATGTATTTATAGTGAAGGAGATTGCATGAAGTAAGAACGGAATACGCAAAAAAGGATGTAATGCAATAATTAGAATATATAAACAAACCTGAATAATGAAAGAGTCATAATGAAGACAGTCTATTATGCAACGTATACAAAAGGACAGGACAGGTGATAGGTAGTGAGTGATCCATGCATATATAATGACACACAGAGACAGAGACAATACTATACAGACAGAAATGTACAGAGGCAAGATTATACAGACAGAAAAATACAGACAAAATTATAGACAGAAAGATACAGACAATACTATACAGACAGAAACAAACAGAGACAAGACTATACAGACAGAAAAATACAGACAAGCATATACAGACATAAAAATACAGAGGCAAGGTTATAGACGGAAAAATAGACAAAACTATACAGACAGAAAAACAGAGAGACAATACTATAGACAGAAATATACAGAGGCAAGATTATACAGACAGAAAGATACAGACAATACTATACAGACAGAAAAAACAGAGACAAAACTATACAGACACAAGAATATACAGACAGAAAATGACAGAGGCAAGATTATACAGACAAGAATATACAGTAGACAGAAAAATAGAGGCAAGAATATACAGACAGAAACATACAGAAGCAAGATTATACAGACAGAAATATACAGATGCAAGAATATACAGACATAAATATACAGATGCAAGAATATACAGACAGAACAATACAGACAAGAATATACAGACAGAAACATAGAGGCAAGAATCTACAGACAGAAAAATACAGACAATAATATGCAGACAGAAATATACAGAGGCAAGAATATACACAGAAAAATACATAGGCAAGAATATACAGACAGAAAAATACAGAGACAAGACCATACAGACAGAAATATACAGACAAGAATATACAGACAGAAAAATACAGACAATAATATGCAGACAGAAATATACAGAGGCAAGAATATAGACAGAAAAATACAGACAAGAATATACAGACAGAAAAATACAGACAGAAAAATACAGATGCAAGAATATATAGACAGAAAACTACAGACAATAATATACAGACAGAAAAATACAGACAAGACTATACAGACAGAATAATAAGTAATATACCGGCGACGTCTTTTGCCTTTTATTCTAGCTATATTTAGACGATTGTGTGCAGCTTAAGAAGGATCTGTGGTAGTAAATAGGGTTAGGTGAGATAGTTAGAAGACTGCTAATTGCTGGAGGGTTACTGGTTAATTACTGAAATAATTCATGATAGAACCAAATAGTGAGACAAGGAAAGGAGAAGAGAGGACGTAACATAAGAACTTAATTTGAAGGACATTAACCAAAAAATACTAAGAAGATAAAGCATGGAGAAGAAGAAGAGAAGAGATAGAAGAAAAGAAAGGGGAAGAGGGAATGCTGGAAGACATGGTAGGAACGCAAAGACACAAAACTACATAAATTACGAGAAAGAAGATAAAACACAGGTGAAAAGGGAGTTACAAGAAAGAAAGGAAGATAGAAGGATGATATAAGAGAGGAAAATAAACACGAAAAAGAAAATGACACGTTAGACCAAATGATGGAAAGGGAGATACAATACAAGGAAAGAGAGGAGACAGAAAAATAAGGGGAGAGAAAAACAACGGGCAGACTGGGGGAACTAGTAGAAAAATTGAGAAAAGTTTTGATAGTCATTAAAGGGAAGAAGAAGAAGCAGAAGAAGAAGACGAAGAAGCAGAAGAAGAAGACGAAGAAGAAGAAGGAGGAGGAGGAGGAGAAAGGAGACAAGAATAGAAATAAGAAGAAGAAGGAAGAGAGAATATACACAAGAGAGGAAAAGGTAGATAGAGGACAACATAGAAAAAAGAAGAGATATAGAAAAGAACATAAACAAGAAGAACCAGAAAAATAGTCAAGAGGAGAAAGTAGGAGAGAGAAGAAGGAGAAGGAAGGAAGAAACACACACACAAATAAAGTAGAATAAAAGCATCAGGAGAGAAACAGAGGAGATAGAAAGAACAAGAAGGATAATAGAAAGAAGAAGAACAACACACCAGATAGAAATAAATGAAGAAGAGAGGGGATAGGATAAGAAAGAGAGGAGAGAGTAATAACAAGGGCAGCAGCAGACTGAAGGAGGACCTAGCAGTATATAGTATAGGAACAGATGTGGGGCACGTGGCTATCCATCCGTTTCCTGGGTCTGGTCCTACTCTCACTACTACCACTAACTACCACAACCACTAACTACCGCTACCACAACCACTACCACAACCTCATTAAGTCTAACTATCACCACAACCACTTACTACAACGACCATCAGTACCATTAAACTATAACCATCACAACTACCACAACTATTAATCCGTTTCTTGGGTCTGGTCCTACTCACTACCACTACTCCAACCACTAACTACCACTACCATAACCTCTAACTACCCCAACGATTAACTACCACAAACTACCCCAACCACTAACTACCACAGCCTCTAACTACCACTAACTACCATAACCACTAACCACAACAACCAATAACTACCACAACTATTACCACAACCACTAACCACTACAACTACTACCACAACCACTAACTACCACAACTACCTCCACATACACTAACCACCACAACCACTAACCACCACAACTACTACCACAACCACTAACCACCACAACTACTACCTTATAAATTATCAACACCATAACTACCTTCCCAATTACAACAGTATCTGTAATCATATGCCGTACCCAACATAATCACAATCCGTCATTACCGCACACATAATAGAATACAAATACCACAAGTACTGGCAAAACTAAATCCAATGCTAAAACGATCATAGCAAACGACAAATGATTATGTTCAAACCATACCACGCAATTATGAATGTGTGAAATATGTCATAGGCAGGAGTAACTCTCTCTCTCTCTCTCTCTCTCTCTCTCTCTCTCTCTCTCTCTCTCTCTCTCTCTCTCTCTCGTACATTTTCCCCCTACAAACCTCTCCCCCATCAGCCACACATACCTCCACACCCACACACACCCACGCATCCTCCATCCAAACCTCCCTCCCATCACCCCAACACCCACACATACCTCCCCACCAAAATCATCCACTCACTCTCACTCCCACACACACACACACTCCCACACACACATCCCCGATGAAAACCTCCCCCCATCACCCACACACACCTCCCCACGCATATCATCCACATACACACACACTCACACACACTTCCACCCATACAAAGCTCCCTCCCGTCATCCCAACACACACACACACACACACACACACACACACACACACACACACACCTTCCCCTCAACACGGCACCTGCTCCCCTTAGCCTTATTCACCTGACCGGAAGTTAGGTGTGTACAAATTTTATATCCTAATGAAGGTAAAGGTGACAGTGGTGGTTTTGGTAGTGTGGTAGGTGGTAGTTAATGGTAGAGGTATGGTAGTTAGTGGTAGAGGGGTGGTATTTAGTGGTAGGGGTGTAGTGTTTAGTGATAGGGCAGTGGTAGTGGGGTGGTATTAGATGGTCGTTAGTGGTCGGGGTGAAGTAGTTAGTAGTTAATGGTATGTGTGTGGTATATGATGGTAGTTAGTGGTAGTTTATTCCCTTATGATGGTAGAGGTGACAGTGGTAGTTTTGGTAGAGTGGTAGCTGGTAGTTGGTGGCAGGGAATAGTATTAAGTAATAGGGATGTGGTACTGAATGATAAGGGAACTGATACTGGGATGATACTGGGATGGTATTAGATGGTAGTTAGTGGTCGGAGTGTGGTAGTTAGTGGTAGTGGTGAGGTATTAGAGGGTGCTTAGTTGTAGGTTATTCTCTAATCATGGTAAAGGTCACATTGATGGTTTAGTAGTTGGTGGCTGGTGGTAGGGGAGTGGTTTTAGATAGTAGGGGTGTGGTAGTTAGAGTTAGGGTTGTGATATTTAGTGGTAATGGTGTTGAATTAGATGGTAGTTAGTGGTAGAGTTGTGATATTTAATGGTAGTTAGTGGCAGGGGCGTGGTAGTTATTGGTATTGGTGTGGAATAAGAGGGTAGTTAGTGGTAGAGTTGTAATATTTAATGGTAGTTAGTGGCAGGGGCGTGGTAGTTATTGGTATTGGTGTGGAATAAGAGGGTAGTTAGTGGTAGAGTTGTGATATTTAATGGTAGTTAGTGGCAGGGGCGTGGTAGTTATTGATATTGGTGTGGAATAAGAGGGTAGTTAGTGGTAGAGTTGTGATATTTAATGGTAGTTAGTGGCAGGGGCGTGGTAGTTATTGGTAGTGGTGTGGAATAAGAGGGTAGTTAGTGGTAGAGTTGTGATATTTAATGGTAGTTAGTGGCAGGGGCGTGGTAGTTATTGGTATTGGTGTGGAATAAGAGGGTAGTTAGTGGTAGAGTTGTGATATTTAATGGTAGTTAGTGGCAGGGGCGTGGTAGTTATTGGTAGTGGTGTGGAATAAGAGGGTAGTTAGTGGTAGAGTTGTGATATTTAATGGTAGTTAGTGGCAGGGGCGTGGTAGTTATTGGTAGTGGTGTGGAATAAGAGGGTGGGATAGGGGTGGGATAGTGGTAGAGGGATGGTATTATGTGGTAGTTAGTGGTAGAGGTGAGGTAGTTAGTGGCAGTGGTCTAAAATTAAATGGTAGTGGTAGAGGGGTGGTATAATATGGTAGTTAGTGGTTGAGATGGAAGTTAAATGTGTACAAGTTTGGTATCCTAAGGTAAAGGTGACAGTGGTGGTTTTGGTAGTGAGGTAGTTAGTGACAGTGATGTGGTAGTTAGAGTTAGGGAAGTGATAGTTAGTGGTATTTGATGGTAGTGGTGTGGTGGTTAGTGGTAGTGGTGTGGTATTAGATTATAGTTAGTGGTAAGGGTGTGGTAATAGACAGTAGTTAGCGATAGTTTATTACTTAATGATAGCAGTGTGATAGTTGGTGGTAAAACTAAATGGTTATGGATGGTATAACAGCGAAATAGTTATAAAAAGATAGTAGTTAATTGTGTGGGAGATATAGTATAATACAGTATAAATATTTATATAAAAAATAAATTAATACATTTATATATAACGCTATGTAATAAAGGAAGGGAAATGGGATGTCATTAAAGTAAAAGAGTTGAAGTAACATTGTATAACACGTAGTTTATAATAGTATATAGATATAAAAACAAAATGAATAAGGGAAAACACACTTGAGAAATAAATGTATAATTACTTGCAAGCCATTAATCCATAACACATGTTAATAAATGCAACAATGAAGGAGACAGACCAAAAAAAAAAAAAAAAAACAGTTACCGTTGCCAGTTATAATTAAGAAAAACTGCGTATTGGAAAATAAGGGACAAATAAATGTTAATACAGACAATAGATTCTGTCCCCACTGTAAAGAGCTTACTACAATTTGTAGAAGAGCAAAATTGAAAAGAGTAGTTCAATTTCTCTTCAATTCAATTCAAAAGTTTTCAAATTAAAAGCTAGATGCTATAATTATATATATACCGGTATATATATATATATATATATATATATATATATATATATATATATATATATATATATATACCGGTATATATATAATGATTGGATAATATAAAGAAGTACTCAAAGAAAAAAGGTTTGAGAAAGTACTATGAGCCTCACCCAAGGCATTAAACAAACATAATACAAAATTAAGACAAAGTGAGAAACTAGTAGCCTACAATTACTAGAACACCAAATAAAAATAAAAAAATCGACGAAAGGGGAAGAAAGGAGAAAACTTGAGGTAAGAAAATAATAAGACCTAAGAGAGTACGAAAAAATAATAGAAGAAAGAGGAGGAAGTAGGGTAAGACCTCCAAGAAGGTTCAGGTCATTTCAGCCCCACGTCCTTTCGTCCACACCCGATTCGGCTATACACACTGCTTCTGCCCACATAGCCACCAATACAGACCTAACCTAACCTCTCCTGAACTAATCTAACATAACATAACCTATCCTAACCTAACTTCTCCTAAATGAATTAACCTAACTTCTCCTAAATTATTAACCTAACTTCTCCTAAATTAATTAACTTAATTTTAAAATTAACCTAACCTAAAGTAACATCTCGTAAATTAACAGGTTCGAGCCTACATCTACTAAATTAAACCAACCTAACTTAACCTCTCGTACATTACCTAATTAATATATTAATGTATATTACACTATTTTTTGCTAAATTAGCCTAACCTACCCTGATCTAACATTAACCTAGCCTAGAGTAACGGTACCTAACCTAATGAAACCCCAGCTCAACTTCAAAGAGGAGTTGACGAAACGAGATGAAGATTGCAATATACTGTATATATATATATATATATATATATATATATATATATATATATATATATAACATGAAAAATATTTATTCTTGTGGTAAAAATATATGCGAATATGCTTCCACACTAAAGGTGTGTAGAAAAGGGTAGGTTCACTGCACAAAGTTTAAACAATTTTAGTGCTAAAATTAAATTGCATCTAAAATATATTGCATGCACAAAATAAGGGTTTAAAAAGTATGTCCGAGTATCTTATTAGAAGGCTCAGACTGTTGTGTACATATTAAAATAATGACTATGTAAAAGTGTTAAAATGCATTTCTCTACTTTCGTAGATCTTCAGTTATTATACAAATTTGCAAGAGTGGCTGACTCTGGAGCCAGCCACTCTTGCAAAGTTTTTATAACTGAAGATCTACGAAAGTAGAGAAATGCATTTTAACACTTTTACATGAACATTATTTTAATATGTATACAACAATCCGAGCTAAGATACTCGGACATACTGTTTAAACCCTTATTTTGTGCATGCAATATATTTTAGATGCAATTTAATTTTAGCACTAACAATGTTTAAACATAGTGCAGTGAACCTACCCTTTTCTACACACCTTTAGTGTGGAAGCATATTCGCATATATATATATATATATATATATATATATATGTGTGTGTGTGTGTGTACAGGTGAATTTATTTAGGAGCGAAAAACACTTCCCAAGTATTCTATCCAATCACTCTGACTTGCCGAATCATTTTGGGGCCACACGATGTAAAAATTTAACCTTGAGATGGAAAAAAAAGTATATTGACAAAAAAAAGTATGAAGGGAGAAAAAAATCGAATTAATGACAATGAAAGCCGCAGCTGTCGAATAAAAGGTGCCGAAATTTGGAAGGAGGAAAAAAAAGAGAGAGAGAGAGAGAGAGAGAGAGAGAGAGAGAGAGAGAGAGAGAGAGAGAGAGAGAGAGAGAGAGAGAGAGAGAGAGAGTTATAGTTATTGTCACTAATAGCCAACAAATTCATTCCACATAATATCAATACATACACATTTCATAATAGTCATAAACTAATTCATACGATACACTGTGTGTATCAACAATAATAAAGGAAAATCCTAGATGCTATTTTAAGAAATATATGGTTGTCTCCAATACAAAAGACATGCTAATTGCAACATCTAATGATGCACCACAAGTATTCAGCTGCCAATTGTATTAACATTGCAATGGGGGAAAACACACAAACACACACACACGCATACTTCAGTTTAAATTTTTCAATCAGTTAAATCATATCATATGGTGAAAAATACTAAATCATTGATTAGCTAGTCAGACCTTTTTAACAATACCTTATATAAGTATACAGTATATATATATATATATATATATATATATATATATATATATATATATATATATATATATATATATATATATATATATATATATATGTTCTATACATTTTAAGAGGTAATATTCTATTATACAGAACTTATCGCTACAAACAAAGCTCGATAATTACTAGTATCTCCATCAGTGACATTAATACAATCCTATTAAATCAACGAGTCATTGTTCAACCTATAGGCACTGTACAGACGGGCACAAGGGGTGCTAGTTGACCAGGGTCCGGATACTCTCATAGAAAACAAATGACAATCGTAATTTACTATACCCAGAACCCATTTCTGTAATTCGTTAATGTTACTGCCAAAACAAATTATATCCAGCTTTGAAGGTGCCTCTAACAATCAAAGTTTAAAGTATATTTCGATTAACCTTCTAACTCTAACAGGTCTTTCAATGTAGAAGAATATCATCTGCAGGTAGCTATATTAAAGCACAAACTGACATAATTTGATTGAGAGGATTGACATGTCCTCTCTTCTGGTAACACTGGCAACAAACTACACTTACTCTTGCCTATCACAATAAAACAATAACATTCTGTCAATATTCCCCACAATACACATACTACTTACCTTACTGTAGGTAGGATGTCATTGTCGAGTGGGATTGGCCGGACCTGCAACAGATCATGAAATTACTTTATTGACAAAACTTGTTTGCATATAAATACTATATATATATATATATATATATATATATATATATATATATATATATATATATATATATATATAAAGTGTGTGTGTGTGTGTGTGGGTGTGTGTGTGTTTAATCCATTTGTTATATTGTCGTAAGCAAATATCATTGGCGAAGGGTTATATAATTATTTATTTATATAACCAAATTCCATTCATAACATTATTTATATAACCAAATTTCATTCATATACTTGATTTAACCTAAGACGGTTGATTTACCTAACTAGTATCACGCACAATCGCATTCAATAGTTCGCCGTCAACATAAATCATAAACTATAAATTTGAGGATTGAGGATTATCCTGACTGACGTTAGTAGTTAGTAGTCACCCTTCTAATGTTGCTACATTAATTCTTAACTTAAAGTTGTAGTTATGTTCCTGAAAACTAAAAAACTATTTTAAATGTTTCACATATAATTTTTGTCTTATTTACAACATAAACGGAAACATAATGAACAATGAAATAATGAAACAACTTAAGAGGGAGGTAATCGCTTTTTCAGCATGGACTCCTTTCTCCCTCGTGTTGAGTATAATAGCCCTTTCACGCATTTATGACGCAGAGGTTGCCAGATTAGCAATAATAAATAGAGTTCTCTCACTCTTATAATTACCTCTCCAAAATTAGTTTTCTGCCCACAGCTAAATCAAAGACAACTGCAGAGGTTGAAGTAACTAAACTAAAGGTTTCTAAATACCCCTGATGGTAACAAAGGCTTTAAAGTATCCCTAATAGGCTCAAAATCGCGTCATATGCGTGAAAGAGATAGTTTTGATATTTCAAAACGTTCGTTCCGCGTTAGGTTGGCGATTTTGTGACCTATCGCCTTATTTCTTTGTCAATATTAAGATATTTCGTGTAATTTAGGTGTCGATTTCTTCCTGGCGAGCGATAGCGAGCCTGTAATTATAGAGGGAACCGGCTTTTGGCCGGTACATTTTTCTACCGAAAATTATACAAATTTATCTTGAAAGGGGGTTTAGGGAGTGTTATCTTAAGTTTGACGGAGGTCTAGGGAGGAAACTAACAAATCAATATAAATAACTATATAAACCAAAAATACAAGTATTACCCCCTTAAAATAAAGTTATATTTAATGAGAGGTGGCTGTATATGTTTGGAAGCAGCGACACTAATAATAAAGTTATATTTAATGAGAGGTGACTGTATATGTTTGGAAGCAGCGACACTAATAATAAAGTTATATTTAATGAGAGGTGACTGTATATGTTTGGAAGCAGCGACACTAATAATAAAGTTATATTTAATGAGAGGTGGCTGTATATGTTTGGAAGCAGCGACACTAATAATAAAGTTATATTTAATGAGAGGTGGCTGTATATGTTTGGAAGCAGCGACACTAATAATATTAGTGTCGATGCTGACACAGTTTCTGCTTCAGCTTCCCACGTTTGAATCCCGGGAGAAGCACCTGCTTTCATTAAGGGGAGATGAGCCGTTTTTCTGTTCCTCTTTCTCCCTTTTGTTTTGAGATTGGAAGACGTTCGGCCCATTATTTTGGCGATTTTAACACCTTTCACTCTATTTCGTTGTCAATGTTAAGACCTATCGTGCCATTTAGGTGTCGATTTTTTCCTGGCGAGCGATAGCGAGCCTGAAATTTTAAGTGGAGGCCGGAAAAAAAATTTTTACCGAAAAATTTACAAATTTATCTTGAAAGGAGGTGTTTTTTCTAAGCTTGATGGAAGTCTAGCTAGGAAACTAAGAGCTATAGTTAAGATTAATTATATAGGTTCAGAAACAGTTTGTTGCTAGGTCGGTTCTTTGAGATCTGTGCCCCATATATTGTTCTTTGAGATCTGTGCCCCATATATTGTTCTTTGAGATCTGTGCCCCATATATTGTTCTTTGAGATCTGTGCCCCATATATTGTTCTTTGAGATCTGTGCCCCATATATTGTTCTTTGAGATCTGTGCCCCATATATTGTTCTTTGAGATCTGTGCCCCATATATTGTTCTTTGAGATCTGTGCCCCATATATTGTTCTTTGAGATCTGTGCCCCATATATTGTTCTTTCTTCTCACATAAACATAACGCTATTCATAGTGCAGTTGGGTCCAGTGCACGACTATATTGATATCCAGTATTCGATAAAGGGATATTAATTGTGTTCATGTGATAAACCTATAACTGTCTTGGTGGTGTAATGGTTAGTGTTTATGTCCTGTATGTGGTATCCCAGGTTCGAATCCCGAGAAGATCCCATGTTTTAATTAATTTAATTTGGGGATGTATGCTGTCGGGAGTGGCCATGAAAATTAGGCATTTGTCACGAATCGCTAGGTAAAGTTGCCCGGGCTTGACAACTACCAATAACATTTTGACAGTGAGGGCTCGATCCGCCGAACCTTTGATCAGCAGCCGACACTTTGCTGACTATACATTGACAGGTGTGATGTGCAGGTGTTTTTTCAGCAGCTGCGATGTCACATATATCCTTATCTCTATTTCTTGGTTAGTACGTACATACCGTATATTATATATACAGTACATTGTAAAAACAATTGTGTTCAAATATAAAAACAAATGATACATACGAAGCGTGTTTCAATCGTATTAAGTGGGGATGGGCGTATTTATTTGATTACTTTAATATAAATAAATAAATAAATAAATAAATATATATATATATATATATATATATATATATATATATATATATATATATATATATATATATATATATATATATAGGCCTATATATATATATACATATATTTTGTATTTATTGTTTCTAGTTTCCTTCCAAGATCTCCATCGAGCTTAAATAAACACATCCTCAAGATCCCCCTTCGAGATAAATTTGTACATTTTTCGGTAGAAAAATGTCCCTCCAAAAGTATAGGCTCGCTATCGCTTGCCAGGAAAATAATCGACTCTAATTGCATGAAAGGTCCTAATATTGACAGAGAAATGGGGCGAAAAGTCTTAAAATCAACAAGCTAATGGGGCGAACGTATTAAAATCTCAAAACTAATAGGGCTAAACCTGAGGAAGAAGAGGTTTAGAAAAAGCAACTAACTCTCCCTTAATGTGCTAATTTGAACACGTAAAGCATTGAAACACTTAACACGTGTATCATAATATTATACTTGGAAATAATATACAATGGAAATATATTAATTAATTTTAAGTGGGATTTTATTAATTTATATCAGCCCTTTGTATTTGAACGGTTCTAGATAAGGTAGACAAAATAGTCAAGGGGTAGCTTAAACTAAAATTGTCTAGTAATGATATCATAGTCCGAGAGAAGTATAAATAATATAGAGTGGCATTATATAGTTAGGCAGTGATCTCTTCCCACCGTTTAATTGATTATACTATTTATTACAGCTTCCAATATTTGTGTTTTATTCTGCTTAGAAAGGTTTACTGGAATCCATTATATTATTATGGATTTCATTATGTATCTATTTTGTGTTTAATCCTATAAGTTGTTATCTATACAAATTATAGACAAATTAATATAATCGTTACAACATCAGGAAAGACATTGTCTATGAATATGTTATGACTTTCATAAAACCTTAGTGAATTTCTAAAAGTGACAGCTGGTAGTGGAAAACCACCATTTAATATATACTATATATATATATATATATATATATATACAGTATATACAGTACGTATTAACCAAGAAATATAGATAAAGGATATATGTGACACCGCAGCTGCTGTAAAACACCTGCACATCACACCTGTCAATCGTCAACGTACTGCACAGTTGAGGGCAAAAATCAGTGTCGCACTCTCTTGATTTTGGTCTTTTAATATGATATTTGATTATTGTGTAAGATAGACTTGTTTACGTTAAATACAAATTTTGCAGACTCAACAAAATAAATATAGTAGTATACCAAACAACTAAACTTATCATCATCTCCGACTCCATCATTCCGGCTGAAGGATGGCCAAGGCAAAATTCTATGCCTCCAGCCTACTTTGTCTATACAGGCTTCCTTTGTCAGTATATATATATATATATATATATATATATATATATATATATATATATATATATATATATACGGTATATATATATATATATATATATATATATATATATATATATATATATATATATATGTATATATAATATATAATATATATATAATGTTCGATGATAATGACTGCCAGTATCACTGTTAGTAAGTTTAATAATGGACATTTATAATGCAAACATGAGTGCTCTATCGACAAAATAGCCTCAACATGGAGAGAATAACAATAATTAAAATATAGTAATTATAATGATAATAGGAAAAGGAAAAAGAGATCGATAAAGAACATATAATAATTATAATACTGGGGGGACGTGCCGTATGAGTGATAAACTTAATAATAGATAAAGAACAGTACTAGGAGTGATAAGAATACCATAAACTGTATATAATCCAAGCCACATCTCCCTGCATCTATCATAATTACATCTCAGAAAAGGATAACATATATTTAAACAACTAATATACTTTTATTAGAGATCATCAATAGAAGGAGAGTAAAACTGAATAGAATCATTATTAAATAAAACACAAATATTAACAAGTACTACTACTACTACTAATACTTCAAATAATAATAATAATAATAATAAATATTATTATTATTACTATTATATCTACAAATAAAGGAATAATAAGCGAAAAAGCGTTTGAGCCTGGAGCACTTCCCGAAAACAAAAGAGGCAATACACGCGCCTCTGGATACGCTAAATTCCCGCCAAAATTGGTAAACAGTAAACCTGTGTCTGACTCCGACCACGACTTCAATTCCCAGACCAAAACAAGTAAAATCGTATTCAAAGGACACCCAAAGTTGACGAGTGTATTGTGGTATCATATAGACTTCATAGAGGATGTTATTTTGCGATTATTGAAGGAGAAGTCGTAATATATCTGAAAGCATGGTGTTAGTGAAGGGTTTGGAAGGAGGGGTGATGGCAGCAGGTGGCGGGCAATGACGTCAGGTGGCGGGCATTGACGTCAGGTGGCGCGTGTTTCGGATCACAACTGGAGTGCGAACGCAGGCCGTGGCGCCCTAGGCAATAGGATGACGAGTTTTTAGTTTTACTCTGGCTATTAATAGACTATTTTAGTTAGCTTAGGAATGGCCAGCGGCATTCAGATGGCTAATTAGGACATGAGAGAGAGAGAGAGAGAGAGAGAGAGAGAGAGAGAGAGAGAGAGAGAGAGAGAGAGAGAGAGAGAGAGAGAGAGAGAGAGAGAATGAATGGGCTAAAGGTTATTCATAAATTAGTTAAATCGTCAAATTATAACCAGAGTACTATACAAATGACGCCATCTTACTAAAGGGGTTAGACTACTTTCACTTACCTATCGACTATGGGCGTACTATTCCATCTTACACACACATTCGGTTGTTTGATCTTTACACTACCATTGGACAATCATCCTTACTAATATATACCATTGTTTGCCATTCGATCATCATTATTGACCCATGCTATCCCTTTGACTACCAGCGACGTGTGTTATAAGTTTTCTAGGTGTATTTATGCGATATTATGCAGCTTAGGAAGTATCTGTGGTAGTTGAAAGGGTTGGTTGAGATAGTTTGAAATCTTATTATTGCTAGACGTCCTTCCTAATCTGAATACAATTGTCTAATAGTCGCCAGAATATGAGGAAAAGGACGTCCCTGGTACTGAACGGGTTAATAGTCTGTTTTATTTTATTTTGTCCCAGCTGATGGTAAATTGAATACCTTAGCAACTAATTTCTCGATACTTAATGAAAGAAGAGGATACTACTGCGTCTGCATCATATACAGTACATACCAAGTTTTCATAATTAACAACTTTATAAACTTCGTCCTAACATAATGCAGAAATATAGTAGTTTCATATTTTATTAGGTATCGAAAAATTAGCTGCTAGAGGATTCAATTTATCGTCAGCTGAAAATAAACCGAGCATAGTCACTGATGATTGAGTTACGACCTGACATTTACGGTACACAACTCTACAATTATCTGAAACGGTGTCGATAGTTAAGGGGACCGACCTACTTTATATTTATTTCTGGATAGTAGCCATTCTAACCCTTTCAGCCTACTGTTTCAAGACGTTTTTTATCCTCATCCAGGTGTCGATTTACACCTGGCGAGCGATAGCGAGCCAGTATATTTTGTATTATGTTTAGACAGCTGACTTAATTTGTACATTTCTCCGGCGAAGCCGGATTTCTCCATACAATGATGGTTCGCCATCGCTCGCCAGGAAGAAATCGATATCTGAATGGGGAGAAACGTCTAAAAACAGTAGGCTGAATGGGGCCAAATGGATAACACCCAGAGAGAAAAAGCACGTCGGTCCCCTTAATGAAACACATGGATTCAGGACATTGAGCCCCACTACATTATTTCAATAACATTACATATCGTGTAATAAGTGTTGTGTGTTACGAACTTAATAGGGTAATAACTCTGCAGATGCGAAACATAAAACATCAGATTTACACATGCACTTGTTCTGCAGAGGTGTGACACAAAACAAAGCAAAAATACAGATGCAATTGCTCCTGTATTTCTCAGATAACAAATTTGTATATAATTATGTATTATGATTCACTCATCTTACATAATCTACTTACAGTACCAGGAATGCAGCACAGTTCTATACACAGATTGGTGAATATAATTGGCAAACATGAGACAATATATAATTCTAAGACTCATATCCTAACCCTTATTTAATTGTATTTATTAATCGTAATGCATAAGTGCGCAGAATTTCGATTTGAGTATCCTAGGTTCGAGTCCTTGGAGTGCCACATGTATTTGTTGATTTCATTAATTGAGTTTAGAGGTGAAGTTGGTTGGTGGAAAAAACATAATAATATATTTGTTTAGAGATATACAGATAACTCAGATGAACTGACATTGCCTACCGTGTCATACTCGGGACAGTCCAAAACACTATGGAATTATGAATAGAACACAGTATACTCTCTCTCTCTCTCTCTCTCTCAGGCAGGAAGAGAGAGACAATACAGGCCCCGAGTGAGTTACGGAGGCTGTGAAGAGATTACCCTGTTTTGACGGTAGGCTCTCCATTCATTAGGGGGTGACGCTGAATGGCCAGTGGTGGTGGGAGAGAGAGAGAGAGAGAGAGAGAGAGAGAGAGAGAGAGAGAGAGAGAGAGAGAGAGAGAGAGAGAGAGATAACTAGTTCAAGCAATATGAATAAGTTTGCATGTTGTTAAGCTTGATTGGGCATCTTGTGTTTCGTATGTTTATTATGTGTATACCGAAATAAGCCTCCTTTCAATAACTAATATAAAAACAATGTATTGGCTTAGTAAAGAACTCGGTTAGTATTATACTTTATCGTGGAAGATGGGCAGATATTATAATCGGGTATTGTGATTTAAACAATAAAAAACAATTCAGAATTTCATCAATTAGTATTATTCTTCATAATAACAATGGCTGTGGGACATAAATTGTCACATCAATTGTCACACACATTGCCACACACACACACACACACCAATACATCCACGCACCCACCCACACCACTACCTACACACCAACCCACATCCTAACCCACCCACACTCACCAACACATACCCAGCCACCCATAACCACCCACACAACCATACCAACCCACCCAACCATACCCACCCACCCAACCATACCCACCCACGCACCTATACCAACCCACCACCCACACATACCCCCATAACCAGCCACCCACCCATACCCACCAGCCAGTAACAGACAACAGCTGGCGCCCCATACAAGAGCTGCAGGGCCTGGTAAACTAAACTAAAGGCTCATTAACAGCGGTCCAAACAGGATGTCGTGATTCCCGGTTAACAGCAGTTCGTCTGACCCACTGACCCTTTACGTCATCTGGGGGTCAGGTCAGCTAGGGGGTCACACGGGAGCGGCGAGTGATGCGGTGGAGGGAGGGGGAGGAGGATGGGTATGGTGATGTATATGGAAGGTGGGGGGATGGGGGATGGTGAGTGATGGGGTGGGGAGGGGAGGAGGGAAGCGTGGGGAGGATGGGTATGTTGATGTATATGGAGGGATGGGGAGGATGGCGAAAGATGGGGTGGGGAGGGGAGGAGGGAGGATGAGTATGTTTATGTGTCTGGAGAATGGAGGGGGATGGGGGATGGCGAGTGATGGAGGTGGGGAGGGGAGGAGGGATGGAGGGGGAGGATGGGAATGTTGATGTGCCTGGAGAGTGGAGGGGGATGGGGATGGCGAGTGATGGGGTAGGGAGGGGAGAGGAAAGAGTGGGAGGGCGGGGGGATGGGGGATTACTGTTCTCCATACATGAGGAGGGTTATCTAATGTGGGTGGGAACAGGGGGGGGGGGGGTGATAGACTGACACAGAAGATGAGCTGTGTGAACCTGTGAGAGAGAGAGAGAGAGAGAGAGAGAGAGAGAGAGAGAGAGAGAGAGAGAGAGAGAGAGAGAGAACAGTATATATAGACATTGTATATGGGATTCATATCGTGCAGGAGTGTGTTGATGGCAGTTATGGAGCCCAAAATGTACAGTATGTGTAAGTAAAACATTAAATACAAAAGTGAATACTGTAATGCTACTAAATGTCTGCATTCCAATAAAAAAGACCATCACAGCACGTCAAGGAAAATTGATCATGTTAATAAATTATCATGCTAGTCCTTTATCCATTATCCTTCATCTATCCTCTATTATACCTATTGTACTCAACTTAATGGTTCACTTTTTGGTCGATTTTTTCATTCATATATTTATTTTCTAGTTTCCTCCCTAGACCTTCATCAAGCTTAAAATAAAAACACTCTAGACCCCCCCCCCCCTCAAGATAAATGTGTACATTTTCGGTAGATAAATGTGTACATTTTTCGGTAAAAAATGTACCGGTCGAAGGCCGATTCCTCTTAAAATTACAGGCTCGCTATCGCTCGCCAAGAAACAATCGATACCTAAATGGCACGAAAGTTCTTAAAATTGACAACGAAATGAGGTGAAAGGTGTTTAAATCGCCAAACTAATGGGCCGAACTTCTTAAAATCGGAAAACTATTGGGACTAAACACGAAAGGGGAATGGGGTCCAGCAAAAACGGCCAATCTCCCCTTAAGAAAGAAGTACTTACACCCACCCACTAACTATTAATACCACTGCTATACGTATTTACCTACCTACTGACCCACAGAACCCACCCTAAGAAGGAAGTACTAACACCCTAACCCAACCCAACGTAACTGTTAAGATAGCTTAGATTATGTAAGGTAGGCTAGGATAAGTTGCTATGATAGTCCTGGTAAAATATAATTATATATTTATAATATGAATAATAATAATACTAATAATTACAATACCGTAATAACAAAACTGTATATATAAATAAAATATATATAATGAGTACGTCAACCCTTCCAATATTCAGGGATATGCTCTCCAGCCGTGCAACAATGGCTAACGCGGCCGCCTTGGTTCGCTGCCGGAATGACGCGGGACCATTCAACCTACCTAGCTACTACTTACTGACCCGCTGAGCCATGGTTACCTGTGCTCGTTATTAGGGGATTAGGGAACTAGAGTATGGTGGGGGGGGGGGGGGCGGGGGCCGCGGGGGATGACAGGGGAAGGTGGGGGGGGGGGGAGTTGGGATGTGCTGTGGGAGGGAGTGGGTAGATATGGGAGGGGAGGAATGCGGAGGAGGATGTGCTAGGGAGTAAGGAGAAGGAGGGGGGGAGGGGGGATGTGAAATGGGAGGGAATGGGTAGATATGGGAGGGGAGGGGTTGTATATATGAGGAAGGGATGCGGAGGGGGATGTGATAGGGAGTAAGGGATAGTGACTGTGACTGATAGGGATAATATCCAATAGCAGGAGGAGGGTAGAGATGGCGGGTGACTGGGAGGGGATGCAAGTAGTGGAGGATATATGAGTGGAGAGGGATTAAGTAACACCCCGTTCTTAAGGGAGCAAACCTTGCTTTTTTCTCTTTATCTCCCTCTCTCTTTGGTTTGTATCCAATCGGCCCCATTCAGCCTACTATTTAAGACGTTTACCCCCATCCAGGTGTCAATATTTTCCTGGCGAGCGGTAGCGAGCCAGCATATACAGGTATATATATTTTGGTTTTGACAGCAAGCTAAATTTGTACATTTTTCGATAGAAAAATTTCTCCGGCGAAGCCGGATTTCTCCATACAATGCTGGCTCGCTATCACTCGCCAGGAAGAAATCGACACCTGGATGGGGATAATGTCTTAAAACAGTTGGATGAATGGGGCCGAATGGATAAAAGCCAGGGAAACAGAAAAAAGGAGAGAAAGATAAACAAAAAGCCAGTGACCCCCTTTAACATTAATCATCAATTACGAACCCAATGCACTTGAATAAACTAATGAAAGCATATGGTCCTCCCGGGAAGGTTTGTAGCCAGAGAGAAGGGGATGGATGTGGGAGGGAAGGAGATGATGCGAGTAGTTGGGAAAGGGGATGGATGTGGGAGGGAAGGAGATGATGCGAGTAGTTGGGGAAGGGGATGGATTTGGGAGGGAAGGAGATGATGCGAGTAGTTGGGGAAGGGGATGGATGTGGGAGGGAAGGAGATGATGCGAGTAGTTGGGGAAGGGGATGGATGTGGGAGGGAAGGAGATGATGCGAGTAGTTGGGAAGGGAGGATTTGGGAGGGAAGGAGATGATGCGAGTAGTTGGGGAAGGGGATGGATGTGGGAGGGAAGGAGATGATGCGAGTAGTTGGGGAAGGGGATGGATTTGGGAGGGAAGGAGATGATGCGAGTAGTTGGGGAAGGGGATGGATGTGGGAGGGAAGGAGATGATGCGAGTAGTTGGGGAAGGGATGGATGTGGGAGGGAAGGAGATGATGCGAGTAGTTGGGGAAGGGGATGGATGTGGGAGGGAAGGAGATGATGCGAGTAGTTGGGGAAGGGGATGGATGTGGGAGGGAAGGAGATGATGCGAGTAGTTGGGGAAGGGGATGGATGTGGGAGGGAAGGAGATGATGCGAGTAGTTGGGGAAGGGGATGGATGTGGGAGGGAAGGAGATGATGCGAGTAGTTGGGGAAGGGGATGGATGTTGGAGGAAGGAGATGATGCGAGTAGTTGGGGAAGGGGATGGATGTGGGAGGGAAGGAGATGATGCGAGTAGTTGGGGAAGGGCGGAGGTGAAGGATTGGGATAGGGAGAGGTGAATTTTAGGGAGTGAGGGAATTGCCAGAGATTAGGGAAATTACAAAGACAACACGTAGCTATATCTCTATTGATCCTTACGAGGCTGCCTGTAACTAATCAACCTAACTCATATAAAAAAGGCTCTCCCCAATTCACTAATCTCCCAGTTTATAAGTGGCATGAAAATGGAAGAATTGCCCATTTCAAGAGGAACCGGCCGAAAAATGTACAAATTTATCTTGAAGGGGGGGGGGGGTCTAGGGGTGTTTTTCAAGTAAGTAGAGCGGCGGTAATTGTCAATAGTTAGGGTGTAAGTGCTTCCCACTTGCGGCCATATTACTAAACCTCACTCACCTGAAGCCCTAAACCCCCGTAAACGAAATAAGTAGAAACATAGTGACGATTCTGAAATTGAAAGGTGTTTAATCCTTTATCACAAATTAACACTCAGTTATGGTACCTTTGTTCGACATACTGTAGAGTTGGTAGCACCCTCTTCATCTATCTATCTATCTATCTATATATATATATACTGTATATATATATATATATATATATATTGTTTTTGTTTTTTGTTTTCCAATACGAGGGTCAGAGAGAGTTAGTATATAGGTAAAGAAGCTGTAGTTGTTAGTAATTGGATGTAAGTACTGTATCTCCTTCTTACAGCTGTTAGCAGTGGGTTAGTAGGTAGTTAGTAGTTAGATATATATGTACTACTTTCTGACGGTGGGCTCAGTGGGTCTGCATTGTGGTTTGGGGTGCAACATTTAGCATGAAAAATGTGTTAGCATTCGTAAAAGTATTTATGACGCATTAGATAGTACTTTGTTTGTTCTTGTATAATATGTCTGGTTGTCAGCAGCTGACTGCCATCTCAAGTTGCTTGACAGGTCGCTAAATTCCATCAGTTTTATTCTACCTCATTTGTCTCTTGATCTGTGTAATCGACGTAAAGTTTTTTTTTTTTTTTTTTTTTTTTAAGAGACAATGAACGGAGGAAGGAAAAACACAGATAAAACAAAAAGGTCCATGTGCCTAAAGGCATCCTCCATTCATAAAATGTTTGTAACAACTGGATTTAAACATTTGTTGATTGTAAGTTTGTGGAAAGCAATTCGAGGGAAGTGAATTCCAAAGAGTAGTAGCTCTGGGGATAAATGAATTCTGATAAGCAGAAGTTCTGCATTGTGGAGGAGAAAGTGTAAATTCATGGGCGCTCTCAGCTGCCCTAGTTCTACGGGGAAAGATGTGGAGAGGCGGCACAATTGAAGCAAGTTCCTCGGAACAATTGCTGTGAAAATATCTGTAGAATAATGCAAGGGATGCAACGTTTCTTCGTATGGCTAATGTAGGAAGGTCCTGTGTGATTGCAGGGTTGCAGGATTGCAGGATTGCAGGATTGCAGTTGGTGCCCTTAGTCTTTTATTTAAAGTGTTTAACAACCCTCAGCATCCCTTACATCGGGTTCTGCTTGGGCCCTATGTCAGGGCTCGTGCAACTAGATTCACAAGCAATCTTAATGATCTTGCCATGAGCCGTGTTAATTTTTCTACTACACAGTTTTCACGGTGTTTTGTGCCGGCCATGGTTGACTTGTGGAATAAGTTGCCAAATGACCTAGTCAATTCAGATCATATCTCCATTTTTAAGTCTAGAGTTAATGCTTCTTTGCAGCATTAATTCTAATTTTTAAACTTATTTTATTCTATTTTATTGTATTATATTTATACTTGATATCCTCCACTGCATAATATGTTATCTGTGTTTAATATGTGTATATGTACAGTACAGTATATGTTTTTATTTTTTCCTAAGTTGCCGTAGTCTCTCTCCAGTGCCTCCGGGTGTTTTGTGTGGATTCATCTTGATGGTGTTTCTGCACCCTGGTTGGAGACTTCGGCATCTCATATAATAATAATAATAATAATTAGTTAAAGGAAATATAAACAAATTCAATGCAAGCAGACGTAATGCAGTTAAGTGATGAATGTGTGCATCCACTTTTAAGTAATACATTGATATTATTCGTATCTTTTCTAGGTGATCATAATTAATACTCTAGTTAACTCTCGATATTTCATTATATAATAGATACTGTAATATTAATATTGCAAATAAGAGCTACCAAGAGAGAGAGAGAGAGAGAGAGAGAGAGCAGGTAGCGTTTAAACATCTGAGAGAGGCACCTTTCACCCTCTTCAGGATATCAATTGGTGAATTTTGTCCTACCACATTTGTTTGTTTTTTGGTAACAGTCATTACTTTATCAATTAATCTACTTTATTGTTTTTATTATTTTGATACTTAGTTTCCATTTGTATTCATATGGATCATTAGTATTATTATGTTCTATCCAACAACCAACTCTACTCCTAAAATCGATTAATGAAATATTACAAACACATGTGGCAGTCCGTGGATTCGAACTCAGCACGCTCACACCGAATATCAACACCTTATGCATTACACCACGAAGGCAGTTAGCATAGTTCAATGTTAAAATATTATTCAGTACTTTTTCATGATACTGATGATTAATGAGATGTTTAGCATAGTTTCAGTATTTCAAGTCATGTTTTTTCGTATTGATCATTTATTTGATATTTAGTATAGCTTTAGTCTTTATAATTCTTAATCAATATTGACCCTCTCTCTTTATCTTTGCATATATTACATTTTATAATTTATTCATATTGATACTTATGTTGATACTTTCAGTTTCAAGTTTCAAGATGTACAATTCTGTATTAACTAATGGTCAAAATGTTAATGAAATAGCTTCATTGTTTAGCCTATATTAATAATCAAGTCTATAATTAACATAGTTTAATATGTTGAAATTTATTTTTATCTTTCTGATTATTTTATTTATATTAAAGCATTTGTGTTTCTGTTGGCTTTGCAATTGATAATCAATATTTTGATAATTAGACTAGTATACAGTATATATTATGGTTGTGGGTTTCTTTAAGTGGGTCAATATTTTTAAAAGCTTAAATTCAATATGTGCTCTTTTGTTCATTATTTGTATTATATACTTTCATTGTTTTCGTTACTGATACTATTGATCATAAGTTTACATTATTCAAGTATAGCTTCATTTGTCATTCTCTTGTCTATTGTTCATTATTGTTATTAGCTTAATTATTGTTTTATGTGTATTTTTGATCATTTTTATACACTTACATGGTTTCAATGTGTAATTAGTTTTGTCTTTTGTTTAATTAGTTTTACTATATAGTATCAACTTGTGTTGTATTTATTAATAGTATTTGTATAATGTATTAACTGCCATATTTTCACAAATTACTATTTTCTTATTCTCATTCAGATTTTGATTTTTAAATCTATTCATTATTTCAGTTGTTCATAAATATGTTGGATATCAGTTTGCTATTCTATAAGTATTAATGTTGATGATGAATATTGCATTTAAGTTCATTACTAGTAATTTGCAATTAAGTGAAGGTTGATAATTACATATGCATATCAATTATATTTTTTTTTTTTTGTTATCAAGTCAATTTATAGTAAAACATTTATATGCAACATCAACATTAATGCAAACAAAAAGTAAAGGGTAATGGAACACAGTAGTATACAATCAAATATAGTTTTATTGTAGTATTAAAAGTAAAAAATACATAATATCTTTGGCTTGGTGGCCCTTGTCGGACCAGTAATATATGGCTTACTCGCTAGACTAGTGACCAAGGTAATAGGAACAGAACAGTGGCGGCGACGCTGACTAGGCTGGGACTAGGTCAGCCTGGACTAGTTGACCAGGACTAACTCTTTGAGAATCAGGTGGTGGGAGGTGATGAGGTTGTGGTGATAGGGAAATGGGTAGTGATGACAGCGGGGGCTACTGGTCCGTCGCTGGAGGGCTGGCTGGGGACTCCTGATGTTGTTGTGATCTGGCGGGACAGGCGGCCTCTGAGTGTTTGTTGAGCAATGACATCCTACTGAAAGTCTTGTGGCAAATGGAGCAGGCGTATTTCTTGACATGGGCGTGGGTCTGGAGGTGGGCGCGTAGGTTACTGCGGTCAGCGAAGCAGCGGTCACACTGGTTACACTGGAAGGGCTTCTCCCCGGTGTGGGTCCTGATGTGGCCCTGCAGTAGCCACGGCCGCGAGAAGGCCTTGCCACACAGTTCACACTTGCACGGCAGTGTGTGGGTGCGGATATGCATCTTGAGGGCACCCAAACTTGTGTACACTTTGTCACAGTGCTTGCAGGCGAACGACTTGGCTCCTAAAGCTGCACAGTGGAACTGTTTGTGCTTGCTGAGGCCAGAGTAAGTGGAGTAGGACTTGCTGCAATCACTACACGAATACCTGGCGTCACGTCGTTGTCTGGGGGCACTCACATCGTCGTCGGACTCTGACGCAGTTGAGGAGCAGGTTGACACTGGTGAGATGAGAGCTGAAGAGTCGGGGTAGAAGTGGAAAGGCACTGGACTAACTGGCACTTGTTCTGGAGTAACAGGCGAAGTTTGAGGTGATGGTGGCAGATACGTAGAGGTCCAGTGAGGGAGGGCAGGTCGCGGCTCTGGTCGTCGGGGCTCTCCACTGTCAGAGGTGGAACGAAATAGCTGTAGGTAGTACTCAGCCAGAGAGAGGCCCTCCGCTCCCTGGGCTGCTGGTGGTGATGCTGGGGTGACATGGGACACTGTATGAAGCACTGTGGGCACTGCTGTGATGGCGGGTGATGGAGGGGCGGCCCACATGTGCAGGGAGGCCTCAGGTGAAGGTGGAGGTAACTGTGGTGAAGGCGCAGGTAACTGTGGTGAAGGTGCAGGTAACTGTGGTGGTGAGACTGGTGCTGCTGCAGGTACAGGAGATTCGTAGCGAGGTCTCTTCACACTCAGGTCCTCTGGTTGTTCTTGTTCAGGTGGCGAAGTGGCTGGCTCGTTGTACAGCGCCAGGGGCCTCTTCTTGAGTGGACAGTGCGCATAGTTGCGCTTCACCATGAATGAACTCGGCATGGTGCTGAGCTTCTCACAAGTCACTATCTAGTAAAAGTTGTGTAGCAACCGCTCAGTGGGTCAAACAATTCTGCCAGAAGCGACGCGTGCGGGGCCTTATATACCGTCGGGAGGAGCAGGTGCACTTTGGAGTGTGCCGTTGGCCAATCAGGTGGGGATGGGGAGGAGCGTAGCGCGCTCGTGCCTCTGGGGAGAGATGCCACACACCGCACAACACAACATTCTACCTCTATGTACTCCAAGATACCTATATAATCTTACTTGAAACTCTTTCATTACTTCAAATACTTTCCCATATAACGAAATTTGTATTATTTACTTCCACACTGATATATATATATTGCAATCAAGTATCATCAGGGTGCCAGCAAACAAGTGTCGTAGTTACGGCGACTCCGCCCTCTCTCTCCCATAGACCAATGGAAGAGCTTCCCGCGATGCTCCACGACCAATGGTTGGAGCGGCAAAACAGCTGTCACGCGCCTGTGATGGCGGTTGACAGGTGTCCTATGGGCACGATCCTACCCTGCCCACGTGGCCTCAGCTCGGTAAATAAAGCATCCGTTTCATTATGCCATACATTTTCCAAAACCATTCAGCACCCATACAAAATACGCAACCGAAAGTGGAGCACAGACAAGGAGTATCCCCACAAGTTGCAAAGAGAGGGGAGAGGGGAGGAGTAGGTGGCAGCTGGGTTGTAGGGCGCCACGCGACCCCTCCCTGACGTGTGGAGTAAGACGGGGGCAGGGGAGGGAGGGGAAGGAGCTGAGAAAAGAAGAAGGAAGGAGGGGAAGGGGGGATAAGGAGGCTGGGAAGGAGATGAATGCCAGCGGTGTAGGCCCAAGGAGGTATAACGGTGGTGGGGCCAGATGTGCAGTTGTCCTTCCCTCCTTCCTTCAGTTTCCTTCATTATAAGTCTTTCACCTCTCTCTCTCTCTCTCACACACATATTGCACTTTCCTTTCCTTGTTCCTGTTCCTGTTCCTCTCTCTCTCTCTCTCGCTCACACACACATATTGCACTTTCCTTTCCTTGTTATCTCTTTCTTCACTTAACTTCCATATCTTTGTTTCCTTTGGTCCTCAGAATCCCTTGTTCCCTTATTTATCGTTCAATATTATCCTCTCATTACTTTCACACTTCGTTCTATTCAATATTTTCCCACAGGTGTTTACCAATATTATTCGTTTTTATTCTTTTCGGCTCTATAGTTCCCTTTACTCCTGCAGGCGTGATTTAATGATGGTTGATTTTGCTTGACCCAATTCTCCTTCACGTTAAGCCCCATTAGTTTTGACATTTTAGACGTTCGGCCCATTAGTTTGGCGAATTGAAGACCTTTCATCCCATTTTTTTGGTCGACATTATGAGGTGATTATTATGCAGGCGAGCAATAGAGACCTTGTAATTTGGTATGAACTATCGAAAAATTTACAAATTTATCTCTAAGGGGGTCTTGGGAGTATTTTTGTTAAGCTTAATGGAGGTCTAGGGAGGAAACTGTAATACAAAAGAAAATAGTTAACAGATAAATAAATAAACAAATTAATACGCCCATCTCCCCTTAAAGCTCAGGAAGAAATTAGAGGTACCGTGGAATAGAACACAGATTAATAATATAAAGAAAAACATTTGGAGAATACATTGCTTCAGAACTCTAAAGGTATATAATATCAGTGCCTATCCGTTCCCTACCTCTTCGTTGTCCTTCCCTTGGTGTTCAACCATATGACAGGTCCTTCCAAAGTTGAATTTTAACATTGAAGGTAGGTTTACGTGAATGTTTCGGCATCGTGCAGAAGGGATTGAAGCAGTTGGAATTAATTTATCCATGAAGTGTCCATTTCCTTCATCCCGAACATCCCATCTTCTAAATCCTCTTTGTTATAGTTCATAATTTATCGTTGCCTACAACTTATCTTTTGATCCTTATCGATATTCTATAATTGTCATGAGAACCCATTATCTTCCAATTATTCTATGTTCAGTGATCCCCGAGTCATTTCTATGTCTTTGTATTCGTATAGAATCCCCTATAATGATAATATATGCAGGCCAAATAGTTTATGTGAAGTTCAGAGCATTTCTTGAAACATAACAATTGGGATTTATTAATCCAATAACAACCCACACAATGAAATGCATATGCTTTAAATAATAACAAGGACAAAAATAGAAATGCATTTAGTAATCAATCCACGTCGGAGCATCGAACATACTAATAAGGAAGTACAATATCCCTGCGTAAGTGATTAAACTCTACGGATGGTGGTGGCCCATTTTTGTTTAAGCGTAAACTGTCCTGACTATCCTGTCAACCGAAATATTTTCCCTTTCTGTGTGCGATGACGCTGTATTCAGGCTACCAACAGACGATTTAATCTAACATGGGAGGGACCTCTAGGAATTGAATGGGATTATAGGCTTAATCAACCCTTAGAATCCCACAGATCCTTAATATCCCCAGTAAAAACAAATAATGATAATGTTTGCCAGAATGATATGAGAAAATGCGTCATACTACTGAAAGGGTTGCAAACAGCAGTCGATATGCTGGAAGGATGATACCATATAATTTAAACATTTCCTTTACATCGAATCAGAAACTAACAAGTGACTATAGCCCATGTATTTACAGTATAGAAAACATCTTATCGAATGTAAAAAAAAATAAGGAAATATCAGAAAGCAGTATTGGCCATATTCTACATTGTAATTCATTGCCACAAAGTCAAGATGATAGTACTACGAAATACTGACCACGATACGAACACTCATTACTGCAAGAATACTTACTATAAGAATCAATAATCAATAGCAAACCTGCACTCCTATCACATTACCAACACTCATTACTGCTATCGCTACCGGACTTATTTACCTGGATCACCAACGTTAACACAAACGTTTCGAGTATGTATAGTTGGCAGCTTTACTTTATCTTTGACTTACTGTGATTTAGGATATTCATTGGATGATAACAAAATTACTCTATAGTTGTTATCATTGTTATTATTATTGTTTAAATTACAATAAATAATAAATAGCACACCTAAACTCATATCATATTATATGGCTAATAGTGAGAGAGAGAGAGAGAGAGAGAGAGAGAGAGAGAGAGAGAGAGAGAGAGAGAGAGAGAGAGAGAAGGTGGTGGTGGCAGGGATTTACACAGCAGCTGTTGAGGGTATAGGGAGGGCAGAAGGGCAGGTCTGGGCGCGTGGGCACGGGGGCAGATCCGGGCTGAAAAGGTCGGTATATTGAGAGGAGGGGTGGGGTAGGGGCAGGAAGGGATAAAGGAAGGGCATAGTGGAGATGAAAGGATAGGAAGAATGTGGAGGGGAAAGGATGGATAGGGTATGTAGGGATAGGGATAAAGGAAAATGAAAGGATAGGAGCAGGGAAGGAAGATTGTGGAGGGGAAGGATGGATAGGGTACGTAGGGATAGAGATAGGGAGGAGGGGTGGGGTAGGGGCAGGAAGGGGTCAAGGAAGGGCATAGTGGAGATGAAAGGATAGGAACAAGGAAGGAAGAATGTGGAGGAAAGGGCATGAAGGGATAGTATTATAGATGGAAGGACATGGAGGGATAGAGGGAAGGGCATGATGAGATAGGGAAAATACAATATGGGATAGGGAAAGGCCACGGAGGGGTATAATAAGGACATGGATGAATAATGGAAGGAACAGGAAGAATAGGATCGGCGCAATGGGAGATAGGGTATGGGCATGGAGGGGGATAGGGTATGGGCATGGAGGGGGAAGAAAGCAAGGTCAAGAGGAGCATATGAGGCATGGGGAGGGGAATGGGAGGGCATTGATCAGACATTATAAAATAGGGGAAGGGATGGAAGAAAAACAGAGGAAGGTATGGAAGAGCAAGGAGGAATACAGGGATGGCATAGAGAGACAAGGATAGGACATAAGGGCATCTGAAGACTGTGGGAGGGCAAGAAAAGATTAATGGGCAATGATGAGCCGCAGAGAGACAAGCACAGCGATGAAATTATAAGGAGAAAATGCAGCAGGACAAGAACATCGAAAAGAAAATTCGGAAAAAGCTAATCTATTGGAGCATACTTAAAGAATACTCAAGAGAGATTCGAAAGTGGTCGTGTCATTACAATAACACTTTTTGTTTACCATGTGTATGTAATTTCTTCATTACATTGTTTACAGCATTGTGATTTTATAATGAAATATTTCGGAACTCGTGCATGTTAGTGTTGATAACCGGATTAAAGCTACACTGTAAAATGAGACACATACAAATTGTCTCAGTCGTTTATGTGTGCTGATGTAAACACGTAATCGATTGAAACAATATGTATATCCGTATTATTACTTTTGAACACACATATGTTTACAGTGTAGAGGATTATTTTATGTCTCTGAACTACTAGAGATGCCGAACCGAGAGAGATACAGAACAAAATGGTTGCCGAAAATATAAGAGATCGTGTGACTCCGCCTGAAACAGAGCAGGTGGGATATGACCAGGAAAAGGGGAGGGTGCGGAGGGAGAGTGTGAAAGGAGGTGAATAGGGGAGAAAATTAGAAAAGAGGTGGTGAACTCAAGTTATACAATTAATGTATATGGAGAGGAAGAAAAATATTGAAAACAGAGGAGATTTAGATACAAAGGAAAACTAAGTAACTGCGAGACAACCCAGATACATGTTTCCAAATTGGATTCATTCAAACATAAGTAAGAGAACAATGCTTAATAAACAGGGTTGTAGAAATGTTGAGTATAATACCTAGTGCTGTGGTTAGCTCAAGAACGGTGGAAATGTTCAAACTTGAATTAGATACTCAGAGATTGAATGCAAAAGAAAAACGTATTTGTTTATATATTGGCGTGTTCTTTTGAAAAGGAAGAAAGCGAGAGTCGAGTAGAAAGAAAGGAAGGCAGGTAAGATGAAAGGAAAGGTGAGGAAAGAAGGGCAGGAGAGGTGAAGACAGAACTGGGAGGCTGGAGGGGTGAAAACAGAAAGAAGGAAAGAAGGTGGAGAGGAAGAAAGGAGGGGTGAAGAAAGAAAGAAGAAAGTAGAGAAGAAGGAAGGAGGGGTGGAAACAGAAATAAGGCAAGTGAAGAGAGAAATAAGGCAAGTGAAGAGAGAAGGAAGGCAGGAGAGAAGAAGGAAGGAGAGGTGGAGAAAGAAAGAATAAAGTAAAGAAGAAGGTAGGAAGGGTGGAGAAAGAAAGAAGGCAGGGGTGAAGAAAAAAGAAGGCAGGTGAAGACAGAAGGAAGGAGGGGTGGAAAAAGAAAGGAAGGAGGGATGAAGAAAGAAGGAAGGCAGTAGAGAAAAAAGAAAGGAGGGATGGAAAAAGAAAGAAGGGAGGCAGTAGAGAAGTAAGGAGGGGTGGAGAAAGAAAGCAAAGAGAGAAGAAATGGAGGAAGGAAGAAAGGCAAAGGCGTGAAGAAAGAAAGAAGAAATGCAGTAGAGAAGAAAGAAAGGAGGCAGGTAAAGAAAGAAAGAAGGAAGGAGGGGTGAAGAAATAGAACTACCGGCCAGGAACTAAGGAACGACATCTGGCAGGGCGAAACTGTTGTCAGAGAGGAAGAGGCTGCTGCTACAGGTCGGTGGCTTCTTGGCTGTATGGAGACAAGATATTCGGAATCCTGGCTATCAGTAGTCGATTTCCTACAGCTTGGTGAGGACCTCTAGCAATTTAAGATGTAAAATCGATCCGTTAACGCTTTGACCTCCACAGACCATTTCTAAACTATAAAAATCATCTAATATGGGCCAGAATATAATTTATACCATGACAGATTCTTTATTTTTTTTATTTTTTTTTTTTCTGGCCCATATTAGACGATTTTCTTAAGTTTAGAAAGATCTTCGGGAGTCAAGTGTTACTTGAGATCGATTATTACCTCTTAGATTGTTGAAGGTCATTCCTAAGCGGTATAAGATCGTCTAATGATAGCCAGGCCAGAATATCACAATGGCGTCATAGCAATGAACGGGAAGAAATGAGATCAAACATAACAAGCCAATGAAAATCAGTACATAAATGATAGGAAATTTAAATAAAATTTGAAGGAGAAAGGGAATCTCAAGGTAAACATGATAGGATATGGAGGAGACCGAGATAACTGACAAACGCAAAAGCAATAATAAATAGAAAAGGGAAAGGGAGATTGTTCAATAGAGGAAACATAAGAAAGGAAAGAGTGAAAGGAAGAGGAGGAGATAGGAAGAGGAAGGTAACACAGATTTTATACAGAAAAGGGAGTTTGAACGAGAGGAAAAATGGGAAAAAAATATACATGGGAAATTTTAAAGGATGAAAAGAGAAAACAAATTAAAGGGAGCGGGAAAATTCGAAAGCTAAACGCAAGTGCAACACATTAAAGGAAACGGAGGAGATCGAAGTAAAGGGGAAACAGGAACGTGGAATCAAGAAATAGTGAAGAAAATGTAAACATGGCGATTACAAATGAAGTACACGGAGGAAAGGAGAAAGAATAAATAATAATAATAAAATACTACTACTACTACTACTACTACTAAACAAATAATAATAATAATAATAATAATAATAATAATAATAATAAAATAAATATACAAATGATAATAATAACAATAATAATTATAAAAATAATAATCTTTAGCGGTAAAACTTAAAAGGAAACGGAGGATATCGAAGGAGAAAGGAAACCCAAGAACGAAAGTAAAAGGAACCCGAAGAACTGGGTTCTTTTTTTTTTTAGCTAGGCCTAACGCACGTGGTGGCAGGGAAGATGTAAACACGAGAGTTGCCACATACCGCCATAAAAAACAACCCGCGGCCTTTTCATCCCCGACCCGCATACAGATGAGCACGAGCGAGAT
The DNA here is from genome assembly GCA_032716605.1 of Paralithodes platypus. Lineage (NCBI taxonomy): Eukaryota > Metazoa > Arthropoda > Malacostraca > Decapoda > Lithodidae > Paralithodes > Paralithodes platypus. The sequence goes on from CM064487.1 coordinate 22,658,556, forward strand.
TTTTATACATCGGGCGCACACAAAAACGAGAAGCATTAATCTATTCTAGGGTCTGAATGAGTCGGGTGAATAGGGGAATATATATAGGTGTGTAGTGTGTGTGTTGTGTCTCTGTGTGTATGTGTGTGTGTGTTGGAGTCATTCTTAGGGACAGGCTGGATAGAAGTGAGGCGTGGGAAGGGATAATGAATGAGGGCTGATGTGTTTTGGATTAATTCCTTGGGATAGGTTTAAAGCGAGGCATGGAATACATATAGGGGGTGATGTGTGTGTGTGTGTGTGTGTGTTGGGTTCATTCACAGGGACAGACTGGTTAGAAACGAGGATGGGGGATGATGTGTATATGAGTTTGTGCTGATTTCATTCATAGGGAGAGACTGGTTAGAAAGGAGGTGTGGAATAGAATTAGGGGTGATTTGTATTTGTGTTGGTTTCATTCATAGGGGCAGGCTGGTTAGAAGCGAGGTGTGGGATAGAGTGAAGAGGTGATTTGCGATTGTATTTCTTTCATTCATAGAGACAGGTAGCTAAGGAGTGATATACAAGAAGGGGATAGACGATAGCGGGACAGCGGGTGGGGTGGATTCGTTCATATCGAAAATCTGGTTAGAAGTGAGGTTTAGGATAAGGATAGAAGAGAGTTGTGTGTTTGGATTTATTCATAACTAGTTAGAGTGATAAGGGATAGAGATAGAGGGACGAACGGATAGAGAGTTTGTGAATGTATCTGCAAGGAGTAGTGGTGAACAAATTAACCTATATCAGTATATTATAGTAAAGCAACTCAGGTTTTGATCTTCTCCATAAAACATTTTTCTGGAAGGTGTATACAATTATTGAACTAATTAAATACATTTCTCTGACGAATCAAAACTTATATGTTCATTCTTTGTTCGACATGAGATTGACAACACTTTCCCCACATGTTTAGAAATACAACTATTTAAGGGGGCCCACCTCGCTTTTTGTCTTATCTTTCTCTCCCTCTCTGTTTGGCTTGTATCCATTCGGTCTCATTCAGCCTAATGTTTGAAGACACTTACCCCCATCCAGGAGTCAATAGTTTCCTGGCGAGCGGCAGCGAGCCGGCCTTTATATATTTTTGTTTTGACAGCAAGTTAAATTTTTACATTTTTCGATAGAAAATGTCTCCGGCGAAGCCGGATTTCTCCATACAATGCTGGCTAGCTATCGCTCGCCAGGAAGAAATCGACACCTGAATGGAGATAAAAGTCTTAAAACAGTTGGCCGAATGGGGCCGAATGGATACAAGCCAGAGAAAGAGAGAAAGGGAGAGAACAAATAAAGCAGGTGACCCCACTTAATTGGCCAAACATCGCTTTAGTGGCCATTGGGAATAGCAGCAAAAACGAAAACACGCGATAAAGTTCGATTGATTCGATATATCTATTATGAATCAGAAAATATTATAGAAGCTAGGTTAGGTTGCTAGATTGAGTTAGATTGGGTTAGCTTACAAAAGGGATAGTTACGATGTATTAGCCCATTCTTTACTGGCGACGTATTGTTCATCATATTCTAGCTATATTTATATGTTTAGTGCAGTTTACGAAGGATCTGTGGTAGTAAAAAGTGTTAAGCGAGATAGTTCGAAGCGTGTTAATTGCTGGAGGCCCTTTTAAAACTAAATAAAATCGTCCAATAGTAGCCAGAATAAAGTTAAAAAGACGTGTCCGGTATAGAAGGGGTTAAGGGTAGATGAAGGTATGCTATGATAAGCTACCTTGGATGTGAGTAAACCGTCTCTAATAATTTGCGAATCAACTAATGCCGATTACATGATCGCATTACGAGTTAGCATGTGACCTGTGACCTCAGCTGTTTGACCCACCATACGTAAATTACAAGGTCAATCATACACCCAGACACCACTAACGGTACCAATGGAGTGTAACGTTAAGCCAGTAATGATGAACATAGGCCTGTACCGTCACATCCACACACCACTAACGGTACCAATGGAGTGTACCGTTAAGCCAGTAATGATGAACATAGGCCTGTACCGTCACATCCACACACCACTAACGATACCAATGGAGTGTACCGTTAAGCCAGTAATGATGAACATAGGCCTGTACCGTCACGTCCACACACCACTAACGATACCAATGGAGTGTACCGTTAAGCCAGTAATGATGAACATAGGCCTGTACCGTCACATCCACACACCACTAACGATACCAATGGAGTGTACCGTTAAGCCAGTAATGATGAACATAGGCCTGTACCGTCACATCCACACACCACTAACGATACCAATGGAGTGTACCGTTAAGCCAGTAATGATGAACATAGGCCTGTACCGTCACATCCACACACCACTAACGATACCAATGGAGTGTACCGTTAAGCCAGTAATGATGAACATAGGCCTGTACCGTCACATCCACACACCACTAACGATACCAATGGAGTGTACCGTTAAGCCAGTAATGATGAACATAGGCCTGTACCGTCACATCCACACACCACTAACGATACCAATGGAGTGTACCGTTAAGCAAGTAATGATGAACATAGGCCTGTACTGTCACATCCACACACTACTAACGGTACCAATGGAGTGTACCGTTAAGCCAGTAATGATGAACATAGGCCTGTACCGTCACATCCACACACCACTAACGATACCAATGGAGTGTACCGTTAAGCCAGTAATGATGAACATAGGCCTGTACCGTCACATCCACGCACCACTAACGATACCAATGGAGTGTACCGTTAAGCCAGTAATGATGAACATAGGCCTGTACCGTCACATCCACACACCACTATCGATACCAATGGAGTGTACCGTTAAGCCAGTAATGATGAACATAGGCCTGTACCGTCACATCCACACACCACTAACGGTACCAATGGAGTGTACCGTTAAGCCAGTAATGATGAACATAGGCCTGTACCGTCACATCCACACACCACTAACGGTACCAATGGAGTGTACCGTTAAGCCAGTAATGATGAACATAGGCCTGTACCGCGGCGGCCCCTACCTCTCTTATCACACCTCACAGATCATTACCGGCTCGCTCTCGCTCCCTCTTGCTCTCGCTCTCTCTCTATCTAGCGCTATCTCTCTCTCTCTCGCTCTCACTCATTTTGTTTACAGTATTCGTTTGATCATCAGGCGATGTGAAGGGAAAGTCTCGTTTAAAAATACAAGTGTTAGCATGAAGAAACAAACGTCCTCCTCACAAACTGTACCAGCAGTCATCAGGATTCGAACCCCCACGACAAGGCCATCACCCAGACAAAAGTCTCCCCTCCATTGCACTATTTTTCCTCCCACTTCTCTCCCTCCATGTCCTTCCATCCCTTCTGCATGTCTGATTCACACGAGAGCTTTTTCTGGCATCTCTTCTCAGCACATGAGATCTAGGAAGCTTCTGAATTAAAGTGTTATCAGATATCAGCCAACAATAACAATCTAACGCCAGTAAAATTGCCGATTCCGATGAAAAAGAGCCACTAAATGCTGTCAAAAATGAAGATGCCGATCGAAAATTGCCAGTAAAAAAAAAAATATTAACAATAATTGTTCGTGTGACTTGGCCCTCCTCCCATCTTCACATATCTTGCCCTTCCTTTTCCCCCTTGTCGGTATTTCCCTTTCATGCCAGCTGAGGGTTTTTCTTCCTTCCCTCCTCCTCCTCCTGCCCCTTTCTTACCTTCCTACTCACGCCTCCTTCCCTTTTCCTATTACTTCCTTCACATTCATTTTCTTTCCTATTAATTTACGATTATTTACTTTCCCTCTATGTTTTCCTATCCTTCTGTCCCTTCCTTGCCTTACTACACATACGTTCTTCCCATTTCCTATCACTTCATTCACAATCGTTGTCTCTTCCCTATTAATGTCTGATTATTTGCTTTCCATCGATGTCTCCCTCTCCTTCTGTCCCTTCCTTTTTCCCTATTCATTTCTGACCATTCCCTTTCCCTCTATGTTTTTGTTCCTACTCTTGCCCCTTCCTTGTCTTCCTACACGTATACATTATTGCCTTTCCCTATTACTTCTTTCACAATCATTCTCTCTTCCCTATAAATGTCTGATTATTTACTTTGCATCTATGTCTGTTTCTCTGTCTGCCCCTTCCTTCTTCCCTTTTAATTTTAGACTATTTACTTTCTGTCGCTTTCTTCTTCTCCTCTTGCCCCTTCCTTGCCTTCCTACACATACTTTATTCCCATTTTCTATCACTTCCTTCATAATCATTCTATCTTCCTTATTAATTTATGATTATTTACTTTCCCTCTCTTTCTTCCTTTCCTCCTGCCCCTTCCTTACCTTCCTACACATTATGTCTTGCCCTCATCCTTCTCTTCCTCTCATAATAGTTTAATCCTGCTTCCCTCTTTATCCGTTATCCTATATTCTTCATCTATGCATCCCCCCACCTTTCTTATCCTCACACTCACGACTCCTTCACAATATTATTTTTGTCTCTCCTATTTATCTCATTATTTATTTTTGTAATATTCATATTTCGTCTATTAATGCCACTTGAGTGTTCTTCCGTTTCTCCTCCCGCTCTTCCTTACCTTCCCAAAATCACCACCTTACCCTCCTCCTTCCCTCACAATAATACTTTTTCCTCTTCCCTATTTATCCTCTTATTATTTATCCCTCATTTACATCCTCCTCTGCTACCCATCTTCCTTGTCTGTTTATTATACGAATATTTAAATTTTCAAGGTAAATTGCCATGTCCCTGTTTTGATTACTCAGTTATCACACGGCTGTAATAATAAAATCTGTCGATATTTCCGAACACTTGGCATTAATATGATGGGGAGACGTAACAGCTTCTTAAACTGTATTTCCATGAATTACCGATAAACCCGCTCGGACTATATTTTTCGCCAGACGACAAAAAAAAAAAAAAAAAAAAAAAAAAAAAAAACATATTTATTTCCCGTGCCCAATCTGATAATTATGAGTGTCTTTGTTTACGCTGCACCTTTCGCTCCGTGTTCACAGCGTCACGTCATTTCCTTTCCTCGGCAATTTCCTCCAAGCGAAGACACTACGACTACTACTACTACTACTACGGTGACCTAAAAAAACCAAAAAAAAACGTGTGGAAATGGTAGTAGATAGGAAGACGAAGTTTCTGAATTAGTAACGTAAAAAAAAAAAGAGAGAGAGAGAGAGAGAGAGAGAGAGAGAGAGAGAGAGAGAGAGAGAGAGAGAGAGAGAGAGAGAGAGAGAGATCCTTAAAACCACTGAGCTAATATGACGAAACAGAGGGGGGGGGGGGGGATTACAATATAGCTACCCTCGGAAAAGATATGATTAACAGGCTGCACATTTTTTCTTTAGCGATATTCTTCGTTCATAAAAGGGCGAAAGGACAACCAGAAACTCCAATACTATTTTCTTATGCATACTTGAAAATATGAGAAAAGCAGACAAATTATAGGAACATATACAAAAATACAGGAAAATGTAGAAAAACACAGAAAATGCTCAGGGAAATACAGAAAAATACAGAGGAATAGGGAAATAGAGAGAGGCAGAATAAAGAAGCGGACAAGGAAAATACCAAACACAGGAAAGGCAGTCAAAATGCGAGACAATACAGGAAAATGCAGGAATAAAATAGGAAATACACAAACACCCAGGGGAAATCAGGTTATACGAGATAGGAGCTCGCCAAGAAAAAGCAACTAGAGTTCGATATCTAAATTAGAGCGAGGACAAACAAAATGGAATGATATGGTGTGAGAGAGAGAGAGAGAGAGAGAGAGAGAGAGAGAGAGAGAGAGAGAGAGAGAGAGGGAAAGTGAGAGAGAGTGAGCGAGTCTTGAAGAGTCCGTAAAAAAATGAATAATAAGGTGATGGGTGAAATGAGAGAGAGAGAATGTGTGTGTGTGTGTGTGTGTGCGCGTGTGAGCAAAAGAGCGTGAGCGGGTCTTGAAGAGGCCACAGCTAGGAGGGTGACCCAAAAGGAAGGACGGTGGTGGGGGGAGAGGTGCAGGGAATCATGAAGTAGCACCAAGGAGCAAATGCACTGGCGGAGGGGGGGGGGGGAGGTAGGAAGGGAGGGAGGGAGGGACAAAAGCAGTAGCTAGTCAGAATCATCTATTGGTACACATAACGCTAAACAAAATTACAGTAGCCGTCAATGTTGAATATCCCCACGTTGCAAACCGTCACCCATCCCAAACAACTGATGCTTGGCAAGGCTCTATAATGCCAACCGGTCAACTTTCCGAAATGCAGTAATGGCTTAGCCTTTTTATTTGTTTTTGTTTTCTCGTACTAAAGCACTAACGCTGCCAACATAGCCTTAATGCAAGGTCTGATAAACCTGTTGTGGCTCACTCTGAAGTCACAGTCAGTGGCAGTCAATCCAGATTCATCCTTACCCTACTTCAATCAGCCTCGTAAGGATCAGTAGATCGATCTTGTTTAATACAATAACATTGAAACAAGGTGCCGTGAGCTGATCTTGATAATACAATACATAATTTATTATACAGTATATACAGTTAAACCACAGCGAGAAGTACAGTTGTTGGAAACATAAACTGGTGCCTAATGTTGTGGAGAGCTGGCTGAACTTAACCATCATACAAAAGTACTTCACAGTATTAATTATATAACATGGTATTATCCATTTCAAACAGAATTATTACCAACAAATATATATACATAAACTAATTTTCAAACTATAGTTGAGCCTGTGAGAGCATGCAATTCTAACAACCATTCATAACACTTGTCCCAGGTTCATGTATTAGTTACTGAACCCGCTGTGGAGGCTCAGCACGAGACTTTAAATTGTCTACCTTATTCAAAATCTGGCAGACATTACTACAGTGCAAAACACACTCGGCCAAAATGCAAATGTGACCCGGTGTTTTTGTTGGCCAACTGTACACCGGTCCCTTTAAAGGCCGTGTCACACGAGTGGTTTATCGGCAACTCTGTTCTGATCGCTCCTGAATTCAGGATATGTGGTTGCAAACATAAAGGCGTCGATCAATATATCTGGGTAAGAGCGCTGGAGGATAAATTTATTTAAATAAATATATATACCGGTATATATACAGGTATATACGAATCAATCGATAATAATAATATATAATTATATAGATTTGTTTTATTAGTTTTTTATACACTGGAACCAGCATATAAACCAAAGCTAAATTAATATATGAGGCCTAATTCTTATAGAAGTCTGAACCGGAAGCTGTTAGATCAAAATCGCCGAAAAAGTGACCGTATTAAGGCCTCGTGTAAATCCACCGTAAGCGAGGGGATAATATTGATGGGAAGGTATAATATTGGCCAAAACAGTTGTTATAAAGAGCTCAAGTGTGAATCCCCCGTTAAAACAATGAGTGATGGTAAGGGAACAATAATGACGGGAACATTTATTAATAAAATGCCGGATAAACCCTCGTCTGACTCCGCCCTTAAGGGGATTTTTTTTTTTTTTTTTTATATTAATTTATATATTCATATAATATTTGGTTTCCTCCCTAGACCTCCATCAAACTTTAAAAAAAAAATCCATTAGATCCCCTTTTGAGATTAATTTGTACATTTTTCGGTAGAAAATGTCACGGCCGAAGGCTGGTTCTTTCACAATTGCAGGCTCGCTTTCGCTCGCCAGGAAAAAAATTGACACCTAAAGGGCACGAAAGGTCTTAATATTGAAAAAGAAATGAGGCGAAAGGTCTTAAAACCAACAAACTAATAGGGCAAACGTCTTAAAAAATCAAAACTAATGGGGATAAAAATGAGGAAGGGGACCAGAAAAACGGCCCATCTCCCCTTAAAGAGAGAGAGAGAGAGAGAGAGAGAGAGAGAGAGAGAGAGAGAGAGAGCGAGAGCGAGAGCGGGGGGGGGGGGTAACCAAGGGATGACGAAGGTAGCAGGAAGGTTGCCACAGAGGAAGGGGAAGGAGAAGAAGGTAACGTACGGTGGTGTGAAGAGGGAAAGGGAGAGTGGGAAGAAAGTAACAGTAGCAGCAGCAGGTAGAAGGGAGAGAGAGAGAGAGAGAGATACATACGGTGTAAAAGGAAACTGGGAGTAGGAAGAGAGGGAGAAAGTAACAGTAGCAGAAGCAGGTAGAAGGGAGAGAGAGAGAGAGAGAGAGCACACACAAACCTAGTAAACAGAACAAAAGGAAGGAAACCCAAAGAGCAAATGAACGAAGAAACCAACCAAGATCAAGAGAGAGTAAAACAAACTATCTTGATCTCGTAACCAACTATACCGACAGAGAGGTAGAGAACGCGCGAGAGGTACCCCCCCCACCCCTCTCCTCCTTCAAGGCCCCCCCGCTGCCACCTAGTTCACATGACCAGGTGGGGGGTGAAATTAGTATTTAAATCTGCGGGAACAAGTGGTAACGGTCCCCGGGCCCGCGCTATGGAGGGGTGGCTGCGACAATACCCGTACCTTCCCACCACATACCGGAGTCACACCAGGCTTTCATTATCCGGCAACCCGTTATTCAGACAGATTGTGTTCCCCGGCAATTTTATTTCGGCAATTTGTTTACATCGATGTTATTTTTTTTCTCCGACCACTTTATACCGGCTTTCATTTTCTGGCAATCCGTTATTCAGCCAGTTTTTGTTTCCCGCCAACTTTATTTCGGCAATTTGTTTACGTTATTTTTTTTTTGTTCTCTGACCACTTTATAAATTACCGGCTTTTATTTTCTGGCAACCCGTTATTCAGACAGTTTTTGTTCCGCGGCAATTTGTTTACGTCAATTTTATTTTCTTTCCCCAGCCACGTTATATCGGCGTTTTATTCACGTCAATTTTGTTATCATCGACTCTATTATGCCAACAACAAAATCCTGCAGTGTTCTATCCTTGCCCACCACACCACCACTCGTTAACACTGTCCCGTGCAACATCTCGGGGGTTAGTATGATATGTTGTTATGTTTATATGGATCGTTTTGATAGCTGTTGCCATTTTTTGCCGAATGTATATTTAGTTTCCCCCTAGACTAAGAAAAATGCCTCCCCAGACCCCCTTTAAACTGAAAAAACGCCACCCAGACCTCCTTCAAGAAAAATATGTACATTTTTCGGAAGATCAATGGCCGGCTTCTCCTATATTGTAGGCTTGCCCAGAAAACATCGACACCTGATTGGGGTAAATTGTCTTATAATCGCCAAAATAATGAGGTGAAACGTATTAAAATCTCCAAACCAATGGAGTAAAACAGAGTGAGCCGCCCAACACCAGATAGAGTTAAGGGGGGCCACCGTTTTTTTTTTTTTTTTTTTTTTTTCTTTCTCTCCTTTTTTATCTTTCCCTGGCTTGTATCCATTTGGCCCCATTCAGCCAACTGTTTTAAGACGTTTATCCCCATCCAGATGTCGAACTCTTCCTGGCGAGCGATAGCGAGCCAGCATTGTATGGAGAAATCCGGCTTCGCCGGAGACATTTTTCTATCGAAAAATGTAAAAATTTAGCTTGCTGTCAAAACAAAAAATATATATGCCGACTCGCTAGCGCTCGCCAGGAAAATGTTGACACCTGGATGGGGGTAAACGTCTTAAAACAGTCGGCTGAATGGGGCCGAATGGATACAAGCCAAAGAGAGAGAGAGAGAAAGAGAAAAAAAGCGAGATGGGCTCCCTTAAAATTGTTGGTGTGACTAGGTCGATTCCAGCACGTGCCCCCTGCGTATACAGAGACCCTTAGCGTAACAGAGACCGGCCATTAACCTCCGCCGCCATATTGGTGCCTCAGGTGTGCCATTAAGGGGAGATAGGTCGTTTTTCTGGTCCCCCTTCGCCCTCATGTTTAGCCCCATTAGTCTTTAGTTCCTAGTTTTACCTGATCAAAGATAAAACATCACCACTGTGTTTGATAATTATGTCACTAAAGGCGGTGTTTTACGCGCGCTTGTTAGGTCAATTTGTTCGGGCAATTTTGGTCTGGCAGCTTCACAACTGGAATGTCGTCAGAATTCAGTCGCCTAACATAATCTCTGTCAGTCAGTCTAGTTGCCAATACCAGTGCAAAAAAATAAATATAAAAATAAAAATATATATATACGTGTATTATAAATACAAATATATATATAAAAATAAATATACGTATATTATAAATAAAAATCCTGAAATATTCACCCTTTCAGTACCGGTGCCGTCCTCTTTTTAACATTATTCTGGCTACTATTAGACGATTGTATTCAGGTTAAATAGGGCCTCTAGAAAATAACAGCCTTCGAACTATCTCCTTAACCCTTTTTACCTACCACAGATCCTTCTTAAACTACATAACATCGCCTTAATATAGTCAAAACAATTAATATGACGTCGCCGGTACAGAAGGGTAGTACAAAGGAGTACAAAGGAGTACAAAGGAGTACAAAGGAAATCAAGCAACAACAGATCTAGTGACCCTTCTAGGTTGCTTGTCCTCCAAAACACTGAGGATCAAGTGTCCAAACAGTGGTTTAGAGTGGGTAAGGGAACATTGGAAAGGGAACTACTGCCCTGCCACTAACGTGGCAGGACTAGGAAGTTAGTAGGGGACAGATGGGTTAGTAACTGAGGGGAGGATAAAGTTATTCATTTACAAACGCAGTCAGTCGCGGGTTTGATGCGAGATATTTGTCTAGGCGGAATTTAAATGAATCAACGGTGCTGCAGTCTATAACGTCTCGGGGAAGCCCATTCCACAAGTTGACAACTCGATTGAAGAAGAAATTCTTAGATTCGTGCGAGTTAAAAGATTTACCAATAATTTTGCAACCGTTTCCCCGCGTGTAATTAGATTGGTCGATAGTGAAGTACTTACTACAGTTCATATTGTCGATGCCTTTGATGATTTTGAACACTTGAATTAAGTCGCCTCTTAATCTGCGCTGGGTTAAAGGAAATAGATTTAATTCTCTAAGACGCTCTTCGTATGGTTTGTTCTTTAGGCTAGGTATCATTTTGGTAACTCTACGTTGAACTCGTTCTAGCTTGTTTATATCTTTTTGGTAATAAGGGCACCAGGATTGAACGCAGTATTCCAGAAGAGGGCGGACTAAGGAATTGTAAAGGGTTAGGATAACTTCTTTGGATTTATGCTCAAATGACCTGCCTATAAAGCCAATTATTTTGTTTGCCTTCTTAACAACTTCTGAACATTGTTGACTCGGTTTTAGGTTACTCGATATTGTTACTCCCAGATCAGTTTCTCTGTTTACATTCTTAAGCTGAGTGCCATTCATCGAATAGTTTGCTTTCTCATTTAGGTATCCGACATGTAGTACTTTACATTTATCCGCATTGAAACTCATTTGCCAAATTTGGGCCCAACATGACAATTTATCTAGATTGTGTTGCATATCGTCAACTTGTTCTTTTGAGAGTACGCTATTTGCAATTTTTGTATCGTCAGCAAATTTTGAGATTGTGCAGGTGAGACCCTCATCTATGTCGTTGATGTAAATTAGAAAGAGAATTGGTCCTAGTACCGATCCCTGGGGTACCCCGCTACTTACATTGGTCCATTTAGATGCCTTACCGTTTATGACTACCCTTTGCTTTCTGTTGCTGAGCCAATTTTCTATCCATTTCAACACACCGTCTTGTATTCCATGCGCTTTTAGTTTTAGCAGTAAACGTTTGTGGGGAACTTTGTCAAAGGCCTTTTGAAAATCAAGGTATATAATATCTACAGCTTTACTCTCATCGTAGAGGTTGAGGATATCGTGGAAGAAGTCTAAGAGGTTTGTTAAACAGGAACGTTTTTTACGAAAGCCGTGTTGAGTATCTTTAAGTATGTTATTTTCCTCCAAGTGATTTACGAGTCTGTCTCGTATGACCGTTTCTAGCATTTTACATACAACTGAGGTTAAGCTAATTGGACGATAGTTACTGGGTAGGGATTTGCTGCCTTTTTTGAATATCGGTGTTACGTTGGCTAGCTTCCACTGATCAGGCATAGTTCCAGACTGCAAGGATTTATTGAATAGTAATGTCAGTGGTTTGGAGAGCTCATTCTTAGCTTCCTTTAGAACTCTAGGCGAGATTGTATCAGGTCCTGGCGTTTTATTTACCTTGAGTTTATCTAAACAATTCAATACTTCTCTCTCTGTAACGGTGATATTGCTTAGAACATCTGAATTATCAATCTGAATCGGCGATGGTGTAGGGATATCACTGAGGTCTTCTGTTGTAAAAACTGATGCAAAGAAGGTATTGAGGGCATTACTCATTTGTACTTCGTCTTTGGTGTATTCTCCTTTTTCATCGACTAACGGTCCAACAGTTGAAGTAACTACTTTTTTCTTTCTGATATAACTATAGAATTCTTTCGGGTTTGTTTTACTTTGATTCGCAATATGTAACTCTAAGGTCTTTTTACTTTGCTTAATTAACTTTTTGGCTTTGCGTCGTAGCTCTACAAATTTCACCCGTTCTTCGTCATTTTGTGAGGATTTTAATCTATCATTAGCAAATTTTTTAGCAAGCAGGCAGTTTGAAATATCTTTATTCCACCATTTGGGCTTATTATTATGGCCTGGACGCCGTATTTTCGATGGTATGCAGTCTTGCACTGCTTTTAGGTAAGTGGTTTCGAATAACTTCCAAGATGTATTTATGTCGTTATTGTTAATTAAAAAGCTCCAGTCAGTTTCTTTAAACATAGCTCTAAGTTTATGGAAGTTTGCTTTCTTGAAATTAGGGACTTTTTCGATGCTACTATTTGGTTCGTTACTAGTAAACTTTAAAGTGAAAGTTATCGTACGATGGTCGCTGTTACTGAATTCATCACCAACATTCAAATTCTCTATCAATTCTTCTTTTGTTGCAAGTACAATGTCAAGAACGTTATTACCACGGGTCGGCATTCGAACAAATTGATAAAGCGAACTCTCTTGCAAGTTCGTATACAAGTCATGTCCGGAGTGTGAAGTAAGAGTATCGCCCCACTTGGTCACAGGTAAATTAAAGTCGCCAAAAATTACGGTATCTTGTGAGTTACTTACATCTGCAATTTGTTCGTAAATTTCTCGGTCAGTTTGCACTGATTGAGCTGGAGGTCTGTATATTAACGCAAGTATTATTTTTGTACCTTTATTATTCTTTATTAGCACAAAAGATGTGTCGACGTTCACAATTTGAGGTTTTGACACGAGGGTCGGGTTAAGACTTTCTTTGATATAAAATAAAACGCCACCTCCATTTTTATTTATTCGGCTGTTCTCAAACATTACATAACCGGGAAGTGAATACTCTGCTAAAAAGTCTCTATCTTGTGTATTGAGCCAAGATTCTGTTATGCCAATCACATCATAATTTTCTGTAAACACTAGTTCCTCTAAATCTGAAAATTTATTGCGTATGCTACGAGCGTTTGCATAGAAAACCTTTAAAGTTGCGGTTTTAGAACTCGCAGATCGTTCTTTCATCGAATTTTTGGTTCTGGTCGGATCTACATTTACATTCATGGCTGTCCTCGGTCCTCCCTCGGTCGTTATCCCTGACGGTTTTGAATTTGGGTCGTGTTGGTGGAGCTTTATCCAAATTCGCGGTTCTTGACGGATTAGTATTTAATTCCTTTGTAGATTGCCGTCCTCGCTGTCTTCGGTCCTCCTTCCTGGTTGTCCTGTGCTGAGTCGATTTCTTCTCCGAAAATCCTTCACCGCATCGTTGAGAAGACGCCCAAAACGCGCTGCTCCCACCTGGTTCAGATGAACTCCATCATCCGAAAACAAATAGTCATCGTAGTAGAAATTGTCCCAGGTGTTGACGAATCCCACGTTCTCCTTCCTGCAGAGGTTTGCTAGACAACGATTTGTGCTGGTGGCTATGTTGTAAAATCGGCTCTCTACACCGAGCCGGGGGACGATTCCTGAGACGATGATCCTTGATGACTTCTCCTTAAACGACTTGATCAGCTGCTGGTACTTTAAAAGCAAATCTTCCGACCGGGTTCGCTGTACATCGTTGGATCCAACGTGGATGACGTACATTGTATTTGCAGGGGCCAGCTTTGATACTTCGTCAACTGCTGCAACTACGTCATCCACACCACCACCAGGGATACAAAAACGCTTCCTGGTCTTAGGTGCCCTGGCGCAAAACTCTGTGAGCTGACCACGTATCATCGAGTCTCCCACGAGCCGGACTTCTTCTATTTCCTCTTCGTCATCTGAGTCTGCGAGTATCTGGAAACGGTTTTGACACTCGGTAATCGGTATGTGTTTCCTGGTCTTGGGGCAAACGTTGTTCCTCACGACACGGAAGTTGTCTTGAGGGGGAAGAGAGTCGCTATTTGTATCTTGAGTATCGGAAACATCAGCTGAAATGGCTACTGTAGGCGTTGAATTGTTGGCAGTTGACGTTGGGGCGTTGGTGGCTGCTGGAGTTGCGGTGACAATTGAAGTTTGTGGCACTCCAACGTTGAGTGTTACAAACTCTTGGAGTGATTCCAGCTTCATGGTGAGGACGTTGATCTTGTTGTAGGCTTCATCTAATTTCACTGTAAAATTCTCTCGTTGCTGGCAGAGCCGGCAGACTTGAAGATCGATAGTAGCAAACATGGACTCACCAAACCTACCTAAGGGGTTGAGAGGAAAGCGTTGCCCGATCTCTCTTACTACAAAATGTCTAGCCTTGATACGCCCATTCACACGAGCACTTTTTCCGACAACTTTCGATCGGCAATACACAATCCTGGCAAAACACTCTCTCTCTCTCTCTCTCTCTCTCTCTCTCTCTCTCTCTCTCTCTCTCTCTCTCTCTCTCTCTCTCTCTCTCTCTCTCTCTCTCTCTCTCTCATTTTAGTTACAACGCGTTTATAGCCAAGATTTTTCATTTTTTCTGAAGAGTGAAATGTTGGGGTTATATTTATTACTGTATATATTTGTTTTGGTTAATATTGTTTTAGATTCCTCCGTACACCTTGGTTAATATTGTTTTAGATTCCTCCGTACACCTTGGTTAATATTGTTTTAGATTCCTCCGTACACCTTGGTTAATATTGTTTTAGATTCCTCCGTACACCTTGGTTAATATTGTTTTAGATTCCTCCGTACACCTCCATCAAGCTTAATACATTATCCTCGAGATACCCTTTCGGCCGAAGGCCGATTCCTCTCAAAATTAGCTAGCCAGGAAAAAATCGAGAAGAAAATGGGACTAAAGGATTTAAAATCGACAAACTAATGGGGCGAACGTTTTAATATTTCAAAACTAATGTGGTTAAACATGAGGGAGAAGGAGGTGCAGAAAAAGCAATTACCTCCCATAAATATACTGTATGCGGTGTACCGTAAAACATGCCGCAGGGATTGGCCACTTGCGAGTTCCGGACTATAAGGATATTCAACCGGTAGGCATCCATAATCACCAGAAATACAAGCTAATATGCACTTGGCGCGCGCGCGCACACACACACACACACACACACACACACACACGTACCTTAAATACAAATATAATAAAATATAATAATTCCATATAATAATCACAAACCCGGAATGTGTTGTATTTCTGTTAATAATCAACATCTACTTATTGACCATCTTTAAATTTTTGTTAATAATCAACATCTACATATTGACCTTTACATCATGACACTTTCAAGCAACAAAGAGTGTATATGGGTGAAGGGGGTGCAGAAGTCGGTGTCAGGTATACAAGTTCGCGGACATAAACAAAACGTAATATAATTAATCCTATAGATGAACTGAGGTCGGCCAACTTTCGCCATATTGGTGCCGTTTGCTTCTCTCTACACAAAATTACGTTCAAACCCATAATATTCATTACAGACTTTTGGTACAGGAAGTAAAGTTTGGTCTTTGGATCTTAATTCAACATGGTTCGAAATCAAGAGTCACCTGGTAGTTCGATTTTTACGGCATCAAAAGGACGGCCGATTTATGTTACTATAGTCAGTCTACTGGTACCCTGCCTGCCCCTGCCTGTCCTCCACCACCACCACCTGCACCTCCGTCGCCGCCTGCCAGATGTCCACCACCACAACCTCAACCCCAGATTGTTCACTGCTAAGAATAACAAATGGTGTTTCTGTTCACTTGCTCAAACAACCAAAAACAAGTTTCATCGTAAACGTGACTTATCAGGGCCTTGTGTTTGCTCACCCAATGCTACACAAAGCTAAGCAGAGAGGTACTGTATATGGAAGGTGACGTTTTTCAAAGACGTATTTAGAAAGAGTGATCCTTGTTACCCATACCATTGTAAAGTTGGAGTCACCTATTGCCTGCGCATGTTAAGTGTCTGTGAACCCTATAGCACGACAACAGAGTTGCAAATCAAGCTGGAATATCATAGATATGAAAAATATATATGTAATTGGTGATATATATTTCATAACAATTGCTAAACAGACACACAGTTAGCTTAGAGGACTCTTACATATGTTTGTTGATGTTACTTATCGAGGTTACCTAAAATCCTTATAATATAAGGACCGCACAGCCCCCAACTATGCCAGAGTAGGACTTGAGCCAAAAGCCAGGTGGTGTAATATTACGGCAGCTGGTCACCCTGGGGTACTGGGTGTGTGCTGCCCTGGGGTATACTGGGTGTGTGCTGCCCTGGGGTGTACTGGGTGTGTGCTGCCCTGGGGTGTACTGGGTGTGTGTGTGTGTGTGTGTGTGTGTCGGTGTGTGTGTGTGTGTGTGTGTGTGTGTGTGTGTGTGTGTGTGTGTGGTGGGGTCTGTGGTAGTGGTGGTAGTAGTTTTGAAAGTAATATACTGCATCATAATATTTAGAGGAACTATTGTTGATTACATTGGTGATAACGCTAGTGATGGTGATGGGTGATATTCCAAGTTAACCCCTTCAGTACCGGGGACGTGGACGGTGTTGAATAGTGGTAGAGGTGGCAGGGGTAATGTTGGCAGGGTGATAGAGGTAGTGGTGGCAGGGTGGTAGCGGTGTTGGATGGTGGTACTGGTGGAAGTGGTGGTGTTAGTAGGGTGGTAGTGGTGATAGTGGAGTTGGATGTAGTGGTGTTGAATGATAGTAGTTGTGGTAGCGGTGGTAGGGGTAGTAGTAGTGGTAGAGGTGGCAGGGATAGTAGTAGCGGTGGTAGTAGTAGTGTGTGGATAATGGTAGCAGCTGGTAGAGGTGGTAGTGGTAGCGGTGGTAGAAGTGGCAGGGGTAGTAGTAGTGGTGTGTGGATAATGGTAGCAGCTAGTAGTGGTGGTAAGGGTAGTAGTAGTAGTAGTGGTAGTGGTAGAGGTGGCAGGATTAGTAGTAGTGGTAGGGGTAGTATTAGTAGCAGTGGTAGTGGTAGTGGTGGTAGTAGTAGTAGTGTGTGGATAATGGTAGCAGCTGGTAGACCCAACACGAGCTGCCCCAGGATAAAGAGTAGCGCCCCGGGGGTTTATAACCAGGTGCACTATATATATACTGTCACCAACACCAACACCAGGTACATGTAGTCAACATATACAACATACACATACAGTCACCACACACACACACAGTCACCACACACACACACATAATAGTCACCACACACACACACACATACAGTCAGCACACACACACACATAGTCACCACACACACACACACATACAGTCACCACACACACACATAGTCACCACACACACACACACATACAGTCACCACACACACACATAGTCACCACACACACACACACACACACACACACACACACACACACACACACACACACACACACACACACACACGACAAGACCTGCAATTACATTTTGACCATATCAAAGGTCAATACAGTACCGGTACTATATTCTTGTAATTTTCGATTAAAAAAAAAGAGAGTATATTTGTACCAGAGAAATAATTAAAAAACTAATTTAGGCAACATTGAAAGTCTAAAGTTAACTAAATAAACAAGTACACAATCAAAACCTACAATTGAAGCGAGACGAAACACAATTCAGCTGATAAACATAAACGTTTTTAGATCCTTGTGCAACTATGGCATCTTTGGTGGTTGCCTTAAGAGGATATTTTTATTTAGGTTTATTTTCTGGACCCCCTTGCTCCTTCATGTTTAGCCTCATTAGTTTTGAGACTTTAAGACGTTCATCCCATTAGTTTAACGATTTTAAGACATTTTGCCCAATGTTAGTCAATTTTAAGACCTTTCATGAAATGTATGCGTCGATTTTTTCCCTGGCGAACGATAGCGAGCATGTAATTTAAGAGGCATCGGCATTTAAAAAAAAAAATCCTCCCTGGTACTTTTTAAGGGTATATAGTTAGTATTTAGTTAAGAGACCTAGTGGTGACTGTGAAGGGGGGGGGGGGGGGGGGGTAGTAATGGGCGCCTCTGTGTGACTCTCCTCTACTATGATGGCCCGTGCCCACCGTAATAAGGAGGGTTGGGAGGAGGGAGAGGAGGTTGGGGGGGGGGGTACATTCTATCCTACTGCCCCTCATTCCTTCCTACTTCGCCCTCCCACCTTCTCTTCCTTATTCCCTCCGTCGCGTAAGCAAGGGAGAGGTTTATGTACCCTCGGTTCATTTCATGTTGCTGCTGTTGGTGTTGTTGTTGTTGTTGATGATGGTGTTGTTGTTGATCTTGGTGTTGGTGTTGTTGTTGCTGCTGTTGTTGGTGTTGTTGTTGTTGTTGGTGTTGGTGTTGTTGTTGATGATGGTGTTGTTGTTGTTGGTGATGATGGTGTTGTTGTTGATCTTGGTGTTGGTGTTGTTGTTGCTGCTGTTGTTGGTGTTGTTGTTGTTGTTGTTGTTGTTGTTGTTGTTGTTGTTGTTGATGATGGTGTTGTTGTTGATCTTCTTCTACTTCTTATTTAGCATCATCATCTCTTTTTGTATTCTTCTTGGACCGGATCAGCAGAGTTCTCCCCCAAGATTAAACACAGATATATATGGGTAAAAGTTACACAAGGGAAAGAGGAAAGCGGTGAGTGGAGGTGGTTCCTATTCAACTACTCAGACTAATTTTGATCCCTTGAACAATATTTCAGTTGCTTGTACTAATCTAACCAATCAATTTAATTTGACTCTCCAAGCTTATTCAATCACCTACATCAATTTGACAACGTGAAGAATAATGCAATACAAATTTACCTTTTGAACTAACTAAAGGGACCAATAGCCTGTGTGGTACGAAAGAGATAAATATTGACGAAAACATGGGGCGAAAATGTCTTATAATCGCCAAAACCAATGAGGCGAACGTCTTAAAAGCTAAGCACTAATGGGGCTATCTCAATTAATCCTCTGACTTGCATATGTTCTTCATAATCTGAATAAAAATGGTCTAAGAATAGCCAGAAAATAGAAAAGATAAGCATAATCGGCTCTTGAGAGGGTTAACTTCCTGACTCACCTTCTTGTTCTTCTTCTATTCACCCTTCCTCCTCCTCCTCCTCCTCTTCCCCTTCTTTATATTTGACTTCTATGCCATATTTTTCTTTTTCTTCTTCTTCTTCTTCTTCCTCTCCCCTCCTTCTTCCCCTCTCCTCATTACTCTTTAATCTGGAACCTGTCCTCACTTCAAAACTTTCACACATTATATTTTTCTTTAACACAATCTCTCTCTCTTATATATAAATATATATATATATATATATATATATATATATATATATATATAGAGAGAGAGAGAGAGAGAGAGAGACTCGCTATCAGGTATTAATTACTAGATATTCCTTCGTGTATCAAGGCGCTCGCAATTATATCCATTTTTATTTGAAACGTAATCGATTCAGAGAAAATATATGAAATTAAGCAACCTGCTAAACTTACACACACACACACACACACACACACACACACACACTATATATATATATATATATATATAAATAAGAACATAAGAACATAAGAACATAAGAAAATGGGAGTCTGCAGAAAGCCGATTGGCCTAAGCAAGGCAGATCCCTGTCCCACACAACCCCAAATCAATTACAAAGCCCAATTATAGGCTCAACACTCTAATACCCAGAGGATCATCTTACCAAAACGGTTAGAGATTAACGCAGGATTATGGGGGTCTGCAGAGCGCTGATTGGCCCAACCCGGCTGATCCCCCTTCACACCCAACCCTTCTCGTCCATATGCTTATCCAATTTTATCTTAAAGCTCCCTACAGTTTTAGATCCCACTATAGCACTTGGTAGTCCATTCCACCCATCTACAACTCTGTTACCAAACCAATATTTGCCTATATCTTTTCTGAAACGAAATTTATCTAATTTGAAACCATTGGTACGAGTTCTTTCGCTATCACTGAGCTTTAGTACATTTGTCATGTCCCCTTTGTTAATCCCACTAACCCACTTGAACACCTCTATCATATCCCCTCTAACTCTGCGTCTCTCTAACGAATGTAAACCTAATTTTTTTTTTTTTTTTTAAAAGACCTCCGTCTACGTATTGTGAAAAACCTGTTATCCTCCGGCAAATTGTGGGGTTGAGTGAGTGAAGGGGGGGACAGTGAATGAAGGAGGATGCATGTTTTTCATAATACGTGTTGCTAGCCCCAAACGCGCGAGCAACTGTGGCTTTCAACCATCCGACACATCCCCTTTTATTAATGTGCATCACACATGTTACATACAAATAAGGTTTATGTTTTGTTTTACCCTACTGTGGAAAGACTACGGATACACCACTCCTGCCGGGGCCTCACGCAGTGGCATGACCCAGTCCTGTCGAACTGAGCTCATGACGCTGGTGGCATTGCCCCGGAGGATAGCCATCCCTAGTCTTTGCTTGAGCCAGAGGGTTTCCCGGGGTTCTCCTGAAACTTCTCTGATTTTACGGCCTATTTCATTCATCATCTTAAGGGTGGTAGGGCCGAAGACTCCTGAAGTTTCGAATGCCAGGGGCTCGAACTGATGAATTCTGGCGATGGCTTGATATTTTTCTCGCTTTTTATTTTCTGCTATCCGGGCGGCTTCACCTGCTTCGTCGGCGTTGCTGGCGGCGTTGGTTGTGGAGAAAGTGTCAACACATGTGGCATCCCACACGAGGCACCGGCCATTCTTGTAAGAGAAAGTGGTCATCCCATCTGGCCGTTTGCCGTCTTCTCTGTGAAGTCCATGTGGTTCGAGGATTGATGCACAGTTAGCACTCTGCAGGGCCCGTTTTATGACATCATTTAGTGCAGAGTGTCTTGGCAGGCGGCCTGCGTTGTAATTACATGACAAGGCATGGTGACCTTGAGCATCCATCCTCCCATCACACTTGCAAGTGTGTGGGTGACAAACTGCCGCACCCACTCTGAGCGCGATGGCGACCCGGAGCGCTTCAGCATCCAAGTGAGTTCCAAGAGGTGGGATGGGGATGGCGTGTAACCACAAGCCACTCTCCGAACGGGCGGCTGCCTGGAGGCGTGCTTTTGCAACCTGGTCTGCATTGGTTAGGAGATTTTCTTGAGTTTTCTTCGCCGAGATGGTATCCCACGCTTTCTTCAACCTTTCTTCATACGGAAGATTTCTAATATTATGGATCATTTTTGTCATTCTACGCTGTACTCTCTCCAATGAATCTATGTCCATTCTGTAATAAGGACACCAAAATTGGACAGCATAATCCATATGGGGTCTCACTAATGACAAGTAAAGTTTTAAGATAACATCAGCAGTTCTGTTACTCACACTCCTAGAGATGAACCCGAGAATCCTGTTTGCCTTATTACGAACGCCTATACACTGTTTTCTAGGCTTCAAATCATTGCTAACAAACACACCTAGATCTTTCTCGCAGTCTGAATTTTCTAATTCTAAATTAGCTAGTTTATATTTAACATTTGTTTGCATCTTCCCTATCTTTAATACCTTGCATTTGTCAATGTTAAACTTCATCTGCCAATTTACTGACCATTCATGTAAGGTATCTAGATCCCTTTGGAGGCACTCTATATCGCTATCTGAATCAATTGATCTCCCCATTTTAGTATCGTCTGCGAATTTACTTATCCTACTAGTTATACCTAAATCTAGGTCATTTATGTATAAAAGAAACAACAGGGGACCTAATACCGATCCCTGGGGGACACCACTTTTGACTGCTCCCCACTCTGACTTGGTACCATTTATGCTGACTCTGTTTCCTACCAATTAGCCATGACCTAATCCATCCCAACAACGCCCCACCTATTCCATGTGCCTCAACCTTTCTCATCAATCTCTCATGAGGGACTCTGTCGAAAGCTTTACTGAAATCTAAATATATAATATCGTATGCCTTGTCATTATCTACTGCTTCATATACCTCTGAGAAAAAACTAAGCAAATTAGTAAGGCAAGAACGTCCCTGAGTGAATCCATGCTGAGAAGAATTGATTAAGTTAAATGTTTCTAAGTGGTTTCTCATTTTCCTAGCAATAATTGACTCTAGTAGCTTTCCTATGATTGAAGTGAGACTAATGGGACGGTAATTGGATGCTATTGATTTATCACCTTTTTTTGAAAATTGGAACTACATTTGCAAGCTTCCAAGCTTCTGGAACTATACCTGTTTCTAATGAATTGTTAAAAAGAAATGTTAATGGGTAACTTAACTCATCTCTGCATTCTTTTAATACTCTGGCATATACCTCATCGGGACCAGGCGATTTCTGAGGTTTCAGTCTGTCAATTTCCTTAAGCACATAATTTCTACTTATAGTAACCGTACTTAACCTATTTTCTATACTATCGCTATATACCTTACGGACTTCTGGAATCTGTGCCAAATTTTCATTAGTGAAAACGGATAGAAACTGACTATTTAATGTACTGCACATTTCTAAATCATTTTCTGTCATTTCTCCTATCGAAGTTTTAAGGGGGCCTATTTTATCTCTAACTTTAGATTTATATAGCTGGTAAAAATCCTTAGGGTTATTTTTTGAGTCATTGGCTATCCTGATTTCATAATTTCTTTTGTCTGTCCTTATACATTTTTTAACCTCTCTTGATAGATTCTGATAGTAAGCAAGTAGGTGAATTTTGCCTTTCTTTAATTATTTTCGATATATTCCTCTCTTTTTTCCTAGAAGGTCTAATAGTCTATTATTCATCCATTTGGGTTGGTTCTGTGTTGATCTAAATTTTCTTTTGGGGATATATTTATTTTGCGCATTGTGGAGTGAAGAAATAAAATTATTATATGTAGCTGTCAAATTATCCTGAGTTAAGACAGGTATCTGAGAGAGAGTATGTTCGTTAGCGCACCTGGGTCCACTTAATAGTTTAACCATAGGATCGACTCTTAAGGCTCGTCTTAAACCACCATAATTGGCTTTTCTGAAATCTGGGATAAGTGTCGTATTCTCTTTAGCCTTTCCTGTCCATTGTATGTTAAAATAAATTTATTTATGATCACTATTTCCTAGTTGGTCTCCTATCTCTACATTATTTATCATTTGTTCATTATTACTGAGAACTAAATCGAGGATATTATTACCTCTAGTAGGCGAGTCTATGAATTGAAATACAAAACTATCCTGTACCGCCTCAATAAACTCTTTTGAATCTGAGTCGCCGATTTGATGCTGCCAATCAATATTCGGAAAATTAAAATCCCCCATAATACACACATTGCTAAACCTTGATGCTATTTTCACTTCCTGCCATAAAGCTGTACCTTCGTTTCTACTCATATTTGGTGGTCTATAAATAACTCCAATAATTATGGTCTCACTACCTTCGCTAACCTCAACCCCAACACTTTCGTTATCAGTATTTAGTCTAATACCTGATTTAATACAGCTTTTTAAAGAACTCCTGACAAACACTGCTATTCCGCCGCCCCTCCTACTTGTTCGGTCGCGTTTAAACAAACTATATCCTGGTATATGGAATTCTGCTAAAAAATGTCTTGATTCTGTATTAATCCATGTTTCAGTCAGTGCTATAATGTCTATATTTTCGTTGCTAACAAGTGCTCTAAGTTCATCCATTTTGTTACATAAACTCCTACAGTTTGTATAATATAATCGCAATGAATTTATTTTACTGGTATCGGATTTACCTTTATTTCTAACTGAATTCCCATCTTCTGTTACACCTTTAATATTTCTACTAGCAGTACAATTAAAATCCTGTGACTGATATTTTCTATTCCTATCTGATGTACCAGTACGGCAATTTACCCTATCTAGACAATTATTCTTACTCATATTCACAGGCTTTATTTTCAGCGAAACCCCGCGACAATCCTATCTATTGACCTAGCTAAATTTGCCACCCCTAGCCGAGAAAGATGAACCCCGTCCTGTGCGTACAACTGATTTTTACCATAGAAACGGGTCCAGTTATCAAGGAATGGTATTGCATTTGCATTACAGTATTTTTCCAGCCGACAATTGATACCAATTGCCCTAGATGACCATTCCTTGCTGACCCCTCTCCGTGGCAAGATACTGTGTACTACAGGTATGCCTCCCTTCCTCCTAACTTTATCTAACACCTCCCTGTACTGCCGAAGCAGTACTTCCGTCCTACCTTTACCAACATCATTGCTCCCTGTACTGAGACAGATAATGGGGCTATCTCCAATATCTTTCATGATGTAATCAATGTCCTCTAACACCTTCCCAACCCCGGCACCAGGCAGACAGACAAGCTTCCTAATATCAGTACAGGTGGACCTAGCTAAGTGTCTGACCATGGAGTCCCCAACAATTGAGAAGGACTTGCCTCTCCTTGTCGATGACTTGGTAGCAGCTGCGGCAGCGGCAGGAACTCCTGGGGCAGCAGTTGAAGGTACTCCTGGGGGGGCAGCAGTCACAGCATTCCCTGTTGGAGGCAACTTACTTACCTTTCTCCTGGTTTCCTCGCCGAAGGAAGCACTCGCAGCCTCACCATCACATTCGTCATCCAAGGTGATGAACTTGTTGCTGAGGGCAACTGGCCGCCGTAGAAATTTGCAGGTTGTTGCACTTGTTGGAACAACTGTCCAGGGAGCATCACGATCCCTAACAGCAGTTGCACTATCCTCACTTTTCTTGTCAGCCAAAGTCAGCTTTAAGGCCAAATTCTCGTCTTTGAGAGACTGCACCTCTCTCTCCACATTCTCCATCCTTTCTTGCAAAGCAAGACAATATGAGGAGAATATGAGAATATGAGAGGAGGTAGCAATCTCGTCAACACCAGCCATTTTAAGAAAGCGTTAATACTATCACCACACTATGGGCAAAGATATTCACTGGGAGTCACTAGGGACAGGTCCTCACTCAGCAAAGGTCAGGCAGGCACTGACAGTATCATATAAATGAGGGAATATCGAGTAATTAATACCAAATAAAACTCGCTATTAATGAACCAGAGGTCCTTCAACTATCAAATCATCCCAACAGTTAAAACAAAATATATGGGTACAGTGACCTGAATCAAATAAGAATATGTTTTATTAACCACGAGTGCTAGTTCTCGACGTATGTTCTCAACAATATGAGCTTATTCGCCTTTATATCTCGTAATATTTTCGAAAGTGAAGTTACAATGGTGCGTAATAAACTCAGAAAGTGTTGTATGGCCTGTCTGGAATGAGATCAACAGTGTGTGTGTGTGTGTGTGTGTGTGTGTGTGTGTGTGTGTGTGTGTGTGTGTGTGTGTGTGTGTGTGTGTGTGTGTTCTAATATATTTTCCTATTTAACAGTTAACAAATACAGTATGTAGGAGTATGTACAGCAACTGACAAATGTTATTGAGCTCTTGCGAACTTCTTTATGCAGATATAGCCATGTAGATTGATGTTGAGATCAAATCAGCTATATATTTATAAATACATAATATGTATTTATATATACTTAGCTGCTTTGATATTAAACTTAATCTAAATTAATATATTTACATAAAAGAATTCGCAAAAGCTCACGAACATTAGTCACTATAGTCTGTTCATTCTAGGTTGGGCAGAAATCGTAACCTATAACCTCTCATAACTCAAAAAGGACTGGAGTAATCGAGCTAATATTTGTACCACATAGGAAGACTTGGCTAGGGAATAGGTGTGGAAATTGACAGCTGATTTGCTCTAGCCCTTTTTTAGTTACAGAGGTTAGATGTTACGATTTCTGCCCAACCTAGAATGAACAGACTATAGCTGTACAAATACTTTCCATCGATTAAAATCAACATTAGAACAAATAATATATTAATATATATATAAATTTCATATATTCTAGACGAATGCAAAACAAAACTGTAAAATGTCTAGTCATGTGCAACAGGAATGTACCGGT
The DNA here is from genome assembly GCA_032716605.1 of Paralithodes platypus. NCBI lineage: Eukaryota > Metazoa > Arthropoda > Malacostraca > Decapoda > Lithodidae > Paralithodes > Paralithodes platypus. The sequence continues at coordinate 22,684,735 of CM064487.1, forward strand.
ACGTTATAATTAAAATAATCTGTAAATCAATAACCCAGTATTTTTCCGTATATGGATCTGAGTTTCATGAGGGTGTTTTTTATACTAAATTATCACACTGCCTAACTCCTCCCCCCCCCCCCAAAAAGAAAAAAAAAAGAAAAAACAAAAAAATAATAATAATAATAATATTACGATCATCATTACTATTTCGTTAATGTCTCATTACTGTGATAAAAGAGATACAGAGCAGTCAAGGTCAATTTACGACCTTTTTAACGTACAGTTTACGGATGTGTTAGCAGTATAGCAGTGTACGTTTTTTTTTTTTTTTTTTTAATAAACAATATGCCATTGACATTTATCTATTTATCCATACTATATACTCTGGCACATAGCCTACCCATTTTTTATGAAATGGATAACATAAAAAAAACAAATTGATGTTTTGTTCGGTCACACCAATACACACTCGGTATAATATATATATATATATATATATATATATATATATATATAGTTCACCTTGATGTTTAAGGGGAGATGTGTCTTTTTCTGATCCCCCCTTTTCCTCATCCTTAGCCCCATTAGTTTTTAGATTTTAAGACATTCGGCCCATTTGTGTGGCGACTTTAAGACCTTTCATCCCATCCATTTGTCAATATTAAGACTTTTTGCGTCATGTAGATGTCGATTATTTCCTGGCGAGCAATAGCGAGCCTGTAATTTAAGAGGAAGCGGCCTTTGGCCGGGACATTTTTCTATCGAAAAATTTACAAATTTGTCTTGAAGGAAGGTCTTGGGCGGGTGTTTTTATTATAAGCTTGGTGGAGGTCTTATGGAGGGGAAAAAACTCGTAACAAAATACGTAAATGAGCAAATAAATACGCACATCCCCCCTTAACAATTCTAGTGCGACGACGCATTATTCAGCTTAGACGATATTTTTCAGCTTAGGATGTATCTGAAAACAATAAAGGGGTAAATGAGATAGTCTATACCTTTTAAAATTCCTAGAGATCCTTCCTATGCTGAACAGAAAGCGTCTAGTGTTAACCGGAATAATAACAATATGTAGCAGAGATTACAGGTTGAGTGAAACAAAGATATTAAAACCCGATTCACACTTGGGTTAGAGAGGACATAACATGGGTGATAAGGGCTGAATAAATTATGTTATTATACTCTCCCTACCAAAGGGGTTAAAATCGTCTACTACTAACCAGAATATACATACAAATGGTGGCATTGTACTAAATATGAAGAAAGTGTTAGGGAAAGGTTTTTAGTTTGCTCCGTAGACCTCCCTTCGAGATAAATGTGCACATCTTTCGGTAGAAAATATCCCGGCAGAGGGCCGATTCTTCCTAAATTACAGACCCGCTATCTCTCGCCAGGAAAAAAATGACACCTATATGGCAAGATTGTTTTTTAAATTGACAAAAAATGGGGCGAAAGGTCTTAAAATAGCCAAACTAATGGGACGAACTTCTTGAAATATCAAAACTAATGGGACTAAACATGAGGGAGAAGGGGGTCCAGAAAAAAACACACCCTTAAAGAAATGGTAAGCATGTGGTAGGGAAGGTAGGAATACACTCTCATCACGGCCTAAGGAGGGTAGGATCGGAGGGTACGGTAGTGCTAATAAATCATGTCTTAGCTGGCATTACGTTTGACTCGCTCTTTGCTGTATTAACGTCTGTGTTGAATTGGGTGGGTTAGTGTAGGATCAAGCCTGTATATCTCGCTCAAAAAGAAAAAGTAAAGTGTAGATATTGCTGATATTAATTATTGATCAAAATATACTTGGTGTCGAACTTGCTTTAAAAAATAGTACATATAGTTATGTAGTTTATGTATAGAAAACTATATGCATAAATACGTTTCCAGTGACATTGTTCCATAATATATAATAGGTGAAATCCACGAATATTTATGAGTGGGCTAGAGACTATAGCATCCGAGTGTACCTTTTTTGGCGAGCGCGAGCCAGCCAACACTTTTTGGAAAACAAATACACATTTCGTTTGAAGGTGTCTGGAGGTGGGGGGTGGGGGGGGGGTAGTTTCAAGGGGTTTAGAGGTGTGGTGGGGGGGGGGGGGGTGGAGGGATCATTTCAAGGGGTCTAGATGTGGGGTGGGGTTGGGGTGAGGGGTTGGGGAGGGATAGTTTCAAGGGGTCTAGAGGACAAACTAAAAGACAAAGTGCCACCAATTTGTTGAAACATTCAGTGGCACCCAGTTACTGCACCACAGTCGCTTGGCTCCGGTAGCGAGCTTTGAATCCAGCTGCTTGTAGATGAGGTTTCATTAAAAACAAACTTCCTGATTGTAGAGGTTAGGTGTGGATGAACTTGTCTCTGGGTTCCACCCATTTCCCTGCCGAGGCCCTACCCTTCCCTTCTGGGTGTATATACTGTACAGTAGGTGCTCATGTGGCAGCCAAAAGTCAATATATTTTCTACTTAGGATAAGATAGGGTAAGGAATTGTATATTATGATCAGTCTCATTGGCTGTCGGCTCGAAATATACCCAAAATTATCATTATTTGTATTACTATAATATTACAAAAACGCTTTCCAATAACTCCAAAGAACGTCCGATTAGGTAGGGTTAAGGGGGCCACCCTCGTTTTTTTTTCCTCTCTCTCCCTCTCTCTCTGGGTTGTATCCTTTCGGCCCCATTTAGCCTACTGTTTTAAGACACTTATCCCCATCCAGGTGTCGATTTTTTCCTGGCGAGCGGAAGCGAGCCACCATATATTTTACAATGGTTTTGACAGCAGGCTAAATTTGTACATTTTTCTATTGAAAAATGTCTCCGGCGAAGCAGGATTTGTGTCCATACAATGCTGGCTCGCTATCGCCATCAGGAAGAAATCGACACCTAAATGGGGATAAACGTCTTAAAACAGTAGGTTGAATGGGACCGAATGGATACAAACCAGAGAAAGAGAGATAACAAAAAACAGGTGACTCACCTTAAGCATGTAGTAGGATCGGATGTACACCCTCTTCCCCCACACCACTCAATGTACAGGTGTTTGGCCTTTGATATACGAACAGTTGTGCTCGTCTACAGGTGCCTAAACTGATATTTATGGTGTATAATAAACGTCTTACCTCCTGTCAATGAATATGATTACACGAGTCCCAGGTGTTTGGCGATTATTAGTGTACAGCTGTTGTGTGCACCTGTGTGAGTGTGCTGTGAGGAGTGTTTGTGTGTGTGTGTGTGTGAGTGTTTTTGTTTTTGTTTTTGTTTTTGTTTTATTTGTTTTTTAAGGTTGGTGTGGTAGATTGTGATGGTTTGGGGTGTTGTGGTTGTGGTGATGGTTGTAACTTTATTTTTGGTGTGCAGCTGTTTTGTGCACCGGTATAATTATGTGATGGTGGTTCTTTGTGTGTGGTGGTTGTGGCCCTTCGTGGTGGTTAGTTGTGATCGTATGTGCTGGTTGGGGTGTTTGGTTGTTTCTTGATAAGTAGTGTGCGGTTGTTTTGTGTACTGGTGCGATGACTGTAGTGGTGGTTGTTGTGGGCGTTCGTTGTGACAATGGTGGTAGATATGGTTGCTAGGTGTGATGGTTGGCATGGTTGATTGTGGTGATGGTGGTGAAGGTAATGACTAGGGGTGGTTGTGTAGTGATTGGGGTGTGATGGTTGTGGTTATATAAGGTGATATTTGTTTTTTGTTTTGTGTGAAGCAGTTTTGTGCATCTATGGGAATGTGGTCTGACGGTGTGGTTGAATTTGGTAATGGTGATTGGTTTTGGTAATTGTTATAATTATTGGTGGTTGTAGCAGTAGTTTGTTGTTGTGTACGGTAGTGGTGATAGTTGCTGTGGTGGTGGTTTGTTGTTGTGTGTGTGGTAGTGGTGGTGATAGTTGCTGTGGTAGTGGTGGTGATAGTTGCTGGTGGTAGTTGCTGTGGTGGTGGTTTGTTGTTGTGTGTGTGGTAGTGGTGGTGATAGTTGCTGGTGGTAGTTGCTGTGGTGGTGGTTTGTTGTTGTGTGTGTGGTAGTTGCTGGTGGTAGTTGCTGTGGTGGTGGTTTGTTGTTGTGTGTGTGGTAGTGGTGGTGATAGTTGCTGGTGGTAGTTGCTGTGGTGGTGGTTTGTTGTTGTGTGTGTGGTAGTTGCTGGTGGTAGTTGCTGTGGTGGTGGTTTGTTGTTGTGTGTGTGGTAGTTGCTGGTGGTAGTTGCTGTGGTGGTGGTTTGTTGTTGTGTGTGTGGTAGTGGTGGTGATAGTTGCTGGTGGTGGTTGTTGTAGTTGTTTGTTGTTCTGTGTGTAGTAGTGGTGGTGATAGTTGCTGGTGGTAGTTGCTGTGGTGGTGGTTTGTTGTTGTGTGTGTGGTAGTTGCTGGTGGTAGTTGCTGTGGTGGTGGTTGTTGTTGTGTGTGTGTGGTAGTGGTGGTGATAGTTGCTGGTGGTGGTTGTTGTAGTTGTTTGTTGTTCTGTGTGTAGTAGTGGTGGTGATAGTTGCTGGTGGTGGTTGTTGTAGTTGTTTGTTGTTCTGTGTGTAGTAGTGGTGGTGGTTTGTTGTTGTGTGTGTGGTAGTGGTGGTGATAGTTGCTGGTGGTGGTTGTTGTAGTGGTTTGTTGTTCTGTGTGTAGTAGTGGTGGTGATAGTTGCTGGTGATAGTTGCTGTGGTGGTGGTTTGTTGTTGTTGTGTGTGGTAATGGTGGTGATAGTTGCTGGTGGTGGTTGTTGTAGTTGTTTGTTGTTCTGTGTGTAGTAGTGGTGGTGATAGTTGCTGGTGGTGGTTGTTGTAGTTGTTTATTGCTGTTCTGTGTGTAGTAGTGGTGGTGATAGTTGCTGGTGACTTTGTGTAGAGATGGTACAGTCATTTATAAAATATCGTGGACCCCCTATGTTTTCCTTTAGGCAACTATAACTAACTGGATTGATTATTGAATGGACCTTGCTTTTCAATAAATAGTATATGTTGTGTTGTAGTTGACTTATAGGAAATTATATTCATAAATTTGTTTCCAGAGGCATACTTCCACAATTAGAAATAGGTGAGGTCCATGAATTGTTATGAATGACTGTACAGTAATGGCCCATCATAATGACGTACTCACGTGAAGCTGTATCGAACCTAAAGGAGACAATACACCATGCTATTATATCCCAAAAGCACCAGAACTTTACTTAAGGGGAGATGGGTCGATTTTTTGGTCGATTATTTCACATATTTATTATTTTTTGAGCTTCCTCCCTAGACCTTCATCAAACTTTAAAAAAAAACATCCATTAGATCCCCCTTCTAGAATAATTTGAAAACAAAATCAGAATCGGCCAAAGGCCGATTCTTCCAAAATAACAGGCTCACTATCGTTCGCCAGGAAAAAAATCGACACCTAAATAACACGAAAGGTATTACTAGGCCTATTGACACTTATTACTGTTAATGGTTGAATGTGGTAGTGTGTGAGTGTGGTAGTTATGTGTAATTAATGATCTTGGATTAATGTGATCGGCTGCTTTGTGTGGGGTGAGTGGTTACCGTATATAGTTGTGGGTAATGATGGCTGTGTGTGGTCGTTTATGAGTGGTAGGGGTGTGTGTGTGTGTGTGTGATTGGATGCTTTGTGTGGGGTGAGTGGCTACCGTATATGGATGTGGGTGAAGATGGTTGTGTGTGGTCGTTTATGAGTGGTGAGTGTGTGTAGGCGTGTATGTGTGTGTGTGATTGGTTGCTTTGCGTGGTGTGAGTGGCTACCGTATATGGATGTGGGTGAAGATGGTTGTGTGTGGTCGTTTATGAGTGGTGAGTGTGTGTAGGCGTGTATGTATGTATGTATGTATGTATGTGTGTGTGTGTGTGTGTGTGATTGGTTGCTTTGCGTGGTGTGAGTAGCTACCGTATATGGTTATGGGTAATGATGGCAGTGTGTAGTCGTTTATGAGTGGTGTGAGTGTTTGTAAGTGCGTGTGTGTGTGTGTGGTCGTTTATGAGTGGTGTGAGTGTTTGTAAGTGTGTGTGTGTGTGTGGTCGTTTATGAGTGGTGTGAGTGTTTGTAAGTGTGTGTGTGTGTGTGGTCGTTTATGAGTGGTGGGAGTGTTGGTAAGTGTGTGTGTGTGTGGTCATTTATGAGTGGTGTGAGTGTTTGTATGTGTGTGTATGTATGGTCGTTTATATGAGTGGTGTGAGTGTTTGTAAGTGTGTGTGTGTGTGTGTGGTCGTTTATGAGTGGTGTGAGTGTTTGTAAATGTGTGTGTGTGTGTGGTCGTTTATGAGTGGTGTGAGTGTTGGTAAGTGTGTGTGTGGGTGTGGTCGTTAATGAGGTGTGTGTGTGTGTGTGTGTGTGTGTGTGTGTGTGTGTGTGTGTGTGTGTGTGGTGTGAATGGCTACCGTATAATTATGGTTGTGGGTAGTGATGGCTGTGTGTGGTCGTTTATGAGTGGTGTGTGTGTGTGTGTGTGTGTGTGTGGTGTGAATGGCTACCGATTATGGTTGTGGGTAGTGATGGCTGTGTGTGGTCGTTTATGGCTGTGTGTGGTCGTTTATGAGTGGTGAGTGTGTGTGTGTGTGTGTGTGTGTGTGTGTGTGTGTGTGTGTGTGTGTGTGTGTGTGTGTGTGTGTGTGTGTGTGTGTGTGTGTGTGTGTGGTGTGAATGGCTACCGTATATGGTTGTGGGTAATGATGGTTGTGTGTGGTAGTTTATGAGTGGTGAGTGTGTGTGTGTGTGGTGTGAATGGCTACCGTATATGGTTGTGGGTAATGATGGCTGTGTGTGGTCGTTTATGAGTGGTGTGTGTGTATGTGTGTGTGGTGTGAATGGCTACCGTATATGGTTGTGGGTAATGATGGCTGTGTGTGGTCGTTTATGAGTGGTGAGTGTGTATGTAAGGGGAGGTGTGGTGGAGTGGTCATGCCACTGGATTGGTAATCCAATGGACCCGGGTTCAAATCCCGATATGTCAATGGGAAGATATTATTGGGATTGAATTTGTGCTGTACCTAGTATCAGTGCATTACCACAAAGCCCACCGAAATGCCAAAAAAAATACCCTCATTGTTCCCTGATTAAATAACACTGTATGAATATTCCCATATTCAAAATATGTTACAGGGGGACAATGCCTAGTGAGTTCACTGCTCAATAGGTGGCGTTCTGAGAGTGAGGGTCTGAGTCTGGAGGGTGAGACGGTGAAGCACTTGAGCGAAGCAACCGGCCGCTTCAGAGATGGAGCTGCTTCGAGCCATGATGGATGCTTCACATGTCTCACTCCCCAGGCTGGAACAAGACCTCACGGGCTTCACCGTGTTGAGCGGTGGCATGTACAGGCTCTCAGCCTATGCCCGAGAGGGAGTAGTTGGAATATAGAAAAAAAAAAAAAAAAAAAAAAAAAAAAAAAAAAAATGTGTGTGTGTGGTGTGAATGGCTACCGTATATGGTTGTGGGTAATGATGGCTGTGTGTGGTCGTTTATGAGTGGTGAGTGTGTGTGTGGTGTGAATGGCTACCGTATATGGTTGTGGGTAATGATGGCTGTATGTGGTCGTTTATGAGTGGTGAGTGTGTGTTACGAGTATGTGTGTGCGTGTTATGGGTGCATGTAAAGAGAGAGAGAGAGAGAGGGGGGGAGGGGGGTTGTATTTATGTGTGTGTTTGCGTGTGGTGTACAGTATATACAGTTATGCTTGTTTCACACATTCACGTATATTGCTCCCGACAGCTCCCGTCAGGCGTAATCGCCAATTTTGTGTTCTGACGGGAGTAGTCCGGCCGTGAACGCCCGTATAACCACGACTATTGCACTTGCCGTCAGACGTACCGTGACGGGGCCAGTGTTACGTCAGTCGTAATGTAGTCGTAGTGAACTACGTACGTGTTTGCGACTTGCGTAAGCATGTCCCCGTTCGTCCGCATGGGCTGCCCGATTTGCGGGAACACAGGCCACGCCCATGCCACGCCCCCACAAGACCTGCGTAGCTGAGGCCGTACGTCTTGGGATTGTTTAGGACCTACCTGGACCGGTTCCGGACAAACGTAGGCACACCCCGTCTGTCCAAACACAGACAAAGACAGTCTTTGTCAACCACGTAGGTATTGGTTGGAATCTGGGAACTACAAAAGGGCAGGACTGGCCACACCTTTGCCATTCCCACTCCTTCCTCGGCACCATGAACAACATCGCGGAATTCATCCTGGAGGAGTTAAATTTTGTGAACTCCCTAATCAAACCGGAGTTCAGGCATAACACGCGGCTGATGAAATGGATCCTTTCCTACATAGAAATCTTAAAACTACTTGCAATAGCAAACTACATCCATCAAGAGGAACAAGAGAAGGAAAGGAGCAAGAGGACAGTGTGGGTGTGGCCTTATCTGCAACGAAGGCTTGAACATGGCCATTATGAGAACCTGATGGAAGAGTTGGCCAGAGAATGTCCACACATGTACAAGAACTTCACCCGGGTAGACAAACAACTATTTGATGAGATTGTGGAACGTGTCACCCCCCATCATTCAGAGGAAACCTACGTGCTGGCGAAAACCCATTCCTCCTGGTCTGCGGGTGGCCATCACCCTACGTTTCCTCGCTACGGGTGAAACCTACAGGAGCCTGCAGTACTCCTTTCGGGTTGCCCACAACACCATCAGCCAAATTGTTCCAGACACATGCCAGGCCCTCATCTCTGTCTACGGAGATCAGGAGCTCAAAACGCCACAATCGCCTGCTGAATGGAAGGAGGTTGCCAGCGGCTTTGAGGAACGATGGAACCTACCGCATTGTATAGGAGCCATTGATGGCAAACACATACGGATCCGCAACCCCTCCTTTGGTGGCACATATTACTTCAACTACAAGAAGTTTTTTTCCATTGTCCTGTTGGCAATTGTTGACTCCAACTACAAGTTCATCTACGTCGACATTGGTGCCATAGGGTCAGAGTCTGATGGTGGTGGCTTTGCACACACTCGTCTGTCTAAGTTGCTTGATAGACACAGCGCCAAACTGCCCTCCGCCGAGGTCATCTCTACCGATCCCACTGGACCACCAACGGAATACTTCTTAGCAGGTGATGATGCATTCCCTCTGCGCGCCTACCTGATGAAGCCCTACCCCCAACGATTCCTCACAAAACCAGAACGGATCTACAACTACAGACTCAGCAGGGACCGTCGGCTGGTAGAGAACGCCTTTGGCATTCTTGCCAACCGCTTCCGGGTTTTCCACACTGCAATGTGTATGAAACCTGAGCGTGCAGAGGTTGTTGTGTTGGCCTCATGCATTCTGCACAACATCCTACGAGGACCTTCTTCCCGCTTTTCTTTGTATTCATGGTAACAGGGCAGGGCAGGGCAGGGCAGCGTGCAGAGGGTGGCAGGGTGACAGGGTGGCAGGGTTGGCTGTAGGTTGTTGCTCCGGTATGGTGAGAGGTATGACTGACGGCAGTGTGTCCCGCTGGTCCTTATATACCCCCCGTACATCGTTGCCGCGTCTTCCCGCCAGCCCGCAGTGCGGCGGTGTTGCCGTATACTTCCCAACGAACGTAAACTTTCCCGTTTGACGGGAATATTTTATGATTGACGTGAGCAGCTCACGTCTGACGTGCGAGCGGCTACGTCTGACGGGGCTGCCCCCGTCAGACGGCCGTGGTGGGCCGGACGGTCGTAAAAGTTCCCGATTTTTGACATACGTGAGCGCGAGCCACGTATCTGATTCCAATTTCAAAACATACCGGGCGGCATCGCCCGCCTCCCCGACCCGCGTGGCTACTCCCGCCATGCGTACCAAACCCCCCTCCCCCCCCCCCCCCCGACTGTACACAATTTCATTTACGTTTTGCGTAATATGCCCTTACGTTTGACCAAACTACCAATATTCGGGTGCCAACTACCAATAAACCTTCGTACGGGAGCTGTCGGGAGCATATACGTGCATGTGTGAACCAAGCATAACTTACACAATAATTATATATACTTTAAGTCATGCTAGCGTGTATAACATCTTACCAATCGACCACTTGCGAGTTTCAGGCTATAAGGAAGTTGGATTTGTAGACATTGATATTTAGCAGAATAACTAGCTATAATACGGTTTTAGTACATAATAATACACAAAACCAAATTCAACATATAATACTATTTATTCACCAGAAACCTACATAATTACTGTATTTGTGTTTAATATCGATGTTTACAGGCCGCACTTCCATATAGCCTGAAACTCGCAAGTGGTCAATTGGAGTATATACTTCGAAGATAAAATGGTGCACTGAGTATTTGTTATCACGCAGTGTGATATAAAAAGCAAAACAATTTTGCTAGCAAAGTTGAGGTTATAACGAATGACAGGTTAAATTGGGCATGCGATTTATAGGAAACTTGATATCACACCTAAAGATGATACAAACAGTCGAAACTAATATATATTATATACAATTTAAATTGTGAGCGTGCATAACATAACACATTGATTGCAACAAAACACATTTCAATCAGAAATTCTGACATTAATTAAATATTTTGAAAACATTACCGAGTCACATTAAATATTCCTACTCGTGACAGAATAATTCCTTACAGGAAACCATAAATTAATTCATAAACATTAGTTAATATGTCAATAAAACTGTTACTTCATAATGATGATGATGATGGCTTGAGTAAAGTAGGAGATTGGAGAGTTTTGGAGAGAGGAAGATAAAGTGGAGAAGTGCGAAGTACAGTAGGAGATGAAAAGTTCTCGGGCTCAACCAAGAGTGCTCCATTGCTACTTCATAGCTAACAAATCATAAGTTTTAGAGGCCCTGTACTGCATCAGTCACGCAAAAAAAAAAAAAAAAAAAAAAAAAAAAAATATATATATATATATATATATATACAGTATTATAATATAATTATATAGTACAATAAACAATAACTCCCTTAAACCATTAATCAGAATTTCCCATTTACACAGTCGGTTCCCCGTTCGTCTACCAAAAATCTTAAAAACGTATCAATAGTATCCGGAAGAAAGAAAATAAAACGGCTCCGAAAACGTCCAATATACAAACCTGCTCCCTATACCAGAAATCCCGTCCACCCATAAAGCCGGTATCACACGAGAGCTTTGATAGTCAACATTCGATGATCAACAGTTTTCTGGCGACATTTCTAGAATATTTGGCACTGGTATCGGAAACTAGACTGATGGTCGATGAATTTACGTAACCGAAATATTGTAAAATGTTGACCTCATAAGCTGCCAGACCAGCGTTGAGCATAAATGTTGAGGGGAAAAGCGCTCGTGTGATACCGGCTCAACGCTATCCATTGTGGCCTATAAGTCGCCACACATGAAGGGAAAAAAATAAAAATAAAACATAAAAAATACTTTGAGGTGATTGTGGTTATGAGAATCCTCCAGTTCGAGCCAGTGACTTTAAGGGAAGATGGGTCGATTTTTTGTTTTGGTTTATTAATTTAATTATCCCTTTATTTCTTAGTTTCTTCGCTAGACCTCCATCAAGCTTATAAAAACACCCCCTAGAGCCCCCTTAAAGACAAATTTATAAATTTGTCGGTAGAAAAATTTCCCGGCCGAAGGCCGGTCCCTCTTAAAATATCAGGCTCACTCTCGCTCGCCAGGAAAAAAATGACACTTATATGGCACGAAAGGTCTAAGAATTGCAACGAAATGGGGCGAAAGGTGTTAAGATCGCCAAAATAATGGGACGAACGTCTTATAATCTGAAAACTAATGGGGCTAAACATAAGGAAGAAGGGGGACCAGAAAAACGACCCATCTCCCCTTAATCCAATAGAGTAATCGTGAACTTCCGGCGGCCCCTCCCCCCCTATTCTCTCCCTCTCCCCTCCCCCCTCCCCCTCTCTCTCCCTGACCCCCCCAGGAGGCGGTCACACAGAGGGGGGGGGGGGGGGGGGTCCCATCAGGAGGTCTCAGCCCTTTGTGGCTTCTTCCTGTCCCTTGGAAGATGAGGACCGAGTCTCGAGGGCCGCCTGGGGAGCTAGGGGGGACAGACAGCCTTGCCGTAATGTAGGTTTCCAATCAAATCGGCCACAGTTTCCACCAAAAATGACTCAAACTTAATCTAACTACACCTAATCTAATATAACAGAAGCTAATTAACTAAACTAACATAACCAAGCCTAGTTTAATCTAACCTATCCTATCCTAGGTTGTCTAGGATTGAGGCCGTTTCGGAGTGTGACAGCTTTGGCGCGCTTCCGTTAAATGTGGAGGTGTTCCCTTTCCAAATGTCCAAATGTTCGCAAATTGTCAATAATTGAACGAAAAGCCTACCGTGCAAATAATTCATATACATTAGTCTACAGTATATGTCAAAAATACTGTTACTTCATAGCTAACACATCATAAGTTTTAGTGTTGGAAGAATATATCACCTTTGTAGAGTGTAATGAGCGTCATCCCTTTATACTAGACCTCTTTCCAAGATCATAATAATTGCAACTTTCTTGATATTGCCTCTTTCCATATTTCTTTTATACGAGAAGAGGGCAGCGAATACCTTCCTATGCTTAACCCTATCGACAATATTCCTTATATTTATCTATTGTTATTAATTTCAATCCAACACCAAACACCTCCCTTCTCCGTATTATTATGATTATTATTATCATTATTATATATATTTATTTCAATGAAGGGCTGTCAAAGTGTGACCAGTCCTTGATTATAAATATGGCCAATGATCTAATAATCTTAATTTAAGGACAGGTGGGTTATAGTTATGGTATACAGATAAAACCATGTGAAGGAGCACTTGATTGACACCACTAGCATAAAGCTGCTATATAAACTGATTTACCTGTATGTTAAAATTTTATAAATAAAGTGTTCCTCCTGTATAATCAATATTAACTTGGCTATTATAAGCAAACAGAAGATGGGACTTGGATTAATTGACCACTTAAATTAATTTCAGACATACATATGTTTAAGATGTAATGTTAATATTTAGCAGATAGGCTATATAATAAAACTTGGGATTGTTTTGGCTATATATAATGGTGAATATGATTTAATATACTTACCCAGGTTCTGCAAACATAACCTTATCTTATAGTTGGCTAAACATATATATGTATAGCTTGAACATCCTCATACTTAAAAACGCGCCAGTGGTTACTTAGATGCATAAATGTAGAGTCCCATGTTTAACAATAAGTGTAGCATAATATGAGAGACTGGGTGAAATTATTGTGTATATGTGTGTGTGTGTGTGTGTGTGTGTGTGTGTGTATATGTGTGTGTGTCTGTGCGTGTGTGTGTGTGTGTGTTATGTGTTTGTATGTGTGTGTTATGTGTTTGTATGTGTGTGTGTGTGTGTGTGTGTAATGTGTATATGTGTGTGTGTCTGTGCATGTGTGTGTGTGTGTGTATTATGTGTTTGTATGTGTGTGTGTGTGTGTGTGTGTGTCCTTCCTAGGGGTGTGGGTAATAGGAGTAAACCGGAGCACTACGCGCTCGTGCGGCGGTAGTTACGGGTCGAGGGTCAACTTCCGGGGTGAGGGTCTGGGGGCAACACGGGGCGGGGCGGTAGGTATATACGGTCGGTACCCCGCCCCAGGCAATAGGAAACATCTGCACCTTGGAAGACCCTCACCACGGGACTCACAGTTGACTCATAATTACATTGGCGGTACTTGAGGGTTGCAGGCGTATTGATACCGCTCTTACTGTGTTTTTGTTATTTCTTTCTTTTAATATACTTTTTCATTGCAATGTTATAACGCAACCATATAGCTTTAATACTATTGATATGCTCCAATTGCTATATAGAACACATGTAAAATTGTTGTATTAAAGAAATGCAGTAGTGTTTGATACTTTATCTGTTCACATTTATTTAGTGTATACATTTTATTAATATCAAACTTATCTATGTATTATATATTCTAAAAACAATGTATAACGGAATATGTTTTTAACGTTACCTGTAGTCAGTCAATATGCACATACATACACACACACACACACACACACACCCGGCATAGGATATATATATATATATATATATATATATATATATATATATATATATATGCAAATATGATCACACACACAAACTCGCTCACTGAGTGTGACTCTCTCTCTCTCTCTCTCTCTCTCTCTCTCTCTCTCTCTTTCTTTTATCCTCAGGCTACACCCTACTATCCCGGGACCTCCCTATCCACCAACGCCCCCCAGGTAAATTAACCCCCCTCTCAAGAACTTCTGAACCACACTGTAACATCGCTAGGTATAATATAGAACACATAGACGGTATTATAACCTCTGAGGTAATTGAATCTTAACCCTTTCAATATTATGCATCATGACGCCCGTCTTAATATTATTTAGACAATTTTATTCAGCTTAGGAAGAAATAGTGGAATTAAGATTGTAAGTGGTTATTCCTAAGCTGCATAAAATAGCCTATTGATAACCCATATATAATGTAAAATAATATTATCGGTACTGAAATGGTTAACCAATAGTTATTTATAGGTATCAAATTATGGTAGGTGACGTTCCTCTGCTGGCTACACAGTGCGCTGGTAAGGGAGGGTGGGGGATAAGTTTGCTACCCCGCTCCGACTCCGCTCCGAGATAAATGTGTACATATCATGATTTACAATGTCATAAGCTGACAAAGCCTTCCGAGGAGAAGAAACGCGAGAATTGAAGGTTATAACCCAAAGAAGAGAGTGTGAGGAGGAAGTGTGATAAGAATCTGGGGAAATACAGTTAAGGTAGAAAGGAGGCGAATGAGTAAGGTGTAAACACAACAGAGGCAATGGAAGAAGAATTACAAGAAGCAGGATAAATGACAGGGGCAAGGAACTGACGAAATATGAGATAGGCAGGGTGGGAGGAACATCTGCTGCAGGTTTACGTAGAGGCTCGAAACAGACAAACACCAATGATCACACAATCCCCGGGCCTATTCACAGATATAGCAATGTGAGAGGAGGGGAAGACGAAGGACAAGAAAATGGAGATTTAAAGGGAAACGAAAGGGGAGGAGAATAAGTAAAGGAAGAGGGTGCGAGGGACAAGAAAGTAAGGGAATAAAAGATAAAAGGGAAAAGAGGAGAAGGAGAATAAGAAGACGAGGAAGACGAAAGAGAAATAACAGAGCGTGAGAGGAGGTGAAGACGAAGGATAAGGAAGAGGAGAATTAAAGGGAAGGGTCCAAGGAGTTGAATCAGTCTAAGGGAGGGATGGAGGGTGAGAGAAACATCTGCTGCAGGTAGGGATCTATAGGCTCAGGGTGGGACAGAAGGACCCAACCCTATAGGAGTGTCAACAAAGGACTCGAGCCACGCAAAAACCCTAGGCAGGTGGTGGTGGTGGTGGTAGGTTGTGTGTGATGGTGGTGGTGGAAGAGATTCAAGAGATGGTGGTGGGCTGATTGTGGTGGTGGTGGGCTGATTGTGGTTGTGATGATTGGTGGTAGTGGTGATGGTGGTCGTGGAGGAGATGGTCTTGGAATAGTGTTGGTGATGGGGTATGTGGTAGTGGTGGTTGTTGTGATGATGGTGATGCTTGGTAGTTGTGTAATGGTAACAATGATGAGGCTTGGTGTTGGTGGCGATGCTATTAATGGTGTTGGAAGAAAGATGCAGCCTCCTCCATCTGTTTCACGTATGAAGTAAGAGTTGTATACAACTAATATAAGGCCTCATACATGCTCATCGAGATGGTTCCATGTCACTTCAACCAGTAGACATTTCAACCAGTGCCAAATTAACCCAGACCAACCAAACCAGTGCCAAAATATAGTACTAACCTAACCGTATTGGTTGATCTGGTACTGGTTGAGAGCTACTGGTTGAAGTGACCGGTCACCCATCGAGATCATTATGATGGCTGTTGTTGAGGCACACACAATATACTGTAGATAAATATTGATGATGCGAGGGAGATTGTGTAATATGTAGGGCCCCTAATCAGCCAACATAATGTAACATACTACCCTGCATTTACGTCAATTATATTTATTCACAATGGTAATATGTGTAGTCCTATACACTGTAATGGTTCTACAGGGTGTACTGTTAAGTTGTCTCCCTTTCATGAACAACGCGTTTTTGTTTACATACAAGCAAAGGCAATTTTTTACATTAACGCTGTTGTTTGTATACATGTAAAGGCATATTGATGGTGCCTATATTGTTGT
>CM064487.1:22705860-22735860 GCA_032716605.1 Paralithodes platypus
CTGTCCTGAGTAACATGTGGAAGAAGTAAGGGTGGGGAGTGTGGAACATGTGGAAAGGGGGGGTGGGGTGGGGGTGGGGGGAGGAAATGGTTGTTATGGGAAGGTGGTGGAGTGGTGAATTGTCTGTAGGTGGAATGGTTGTTGTGTGGAATGTGGGGATGGTGGTAGAGTGAAGAATTGTCAGCTATAATGCAGGTGGAATGGCTGTTGTGTGGAATGTGGGGAAGGTGGGTGAGTGGAGAATTGTCAGCTTTACTGCAGGTGGCATGGTTGCTGTGGGGAATGTGGTGAGTGAGTGGAGAATTGTCAGTAGGTGGAAGGCTGTTGTGTGGAATGTAGGAAGGTGGGTGAGTGGAGAATTGTCAGCTATACTGCAGGTGGAATGGTTGCTGTATGGGATGTGGGAAGGTGGTTGAGTGGAGAATTGTCAGCTATACTACAGGTGGAATGGTTACTGTGGGGAAGGTGGTAGAGTGGATAATTATCAGCTATACTGTAGGTGGAATGGTTGTTGTGGGGAATGTGGGTGAGTGGAGAATTGTCAGCTATACTGCAGGTGGAATGGTTGCTGTTGGAAGGTGGTAGAGTGGATAATTGTCAGCTATACTGCAGGTGGAATGGCTGCTGTTGGAAGGTGGTAGAGTGGAGAATTGTCAGCTATACTGCAGGTGGAATGGTTGCTGTTGGAAGGTGGTAGAGTGGATAATTGTCAGCTATACTGCAGGTGGAATGGCTGCTGTTGGAAGGTGGTAGAGTGGAGAATTGTCAGCTATACTGCAGGTGGAATGGTTGCTGTTGGAAGGTGGTAGAGTGGAGAATTGTCAGCTATACTGCAGGTGGAATGGTTGCTGTTGGAAGGTGGTAAAGTGGAGAATTGTCAGCTTTATTGCAGGTGGAATGGTTGCTGTATGGGATGTGGGAAGGTGGTTGAGTGGAGAATTGTCAGCTATACTACAGGTGGAATGGTTACTGTGGGGAAGGTGGTAGAGTGGAGAATTGTCAGCTTTATTGCAGGTGGAATGGTTGCTGTGGGGAGAGTAGTAGAGTGGAGAATTGTCAGCTATACTGCAGGTGGAATGGTTGCTGTGGGGAACATGGGAAGGTGGGTGAGTGGAGAATTGTCAGCTATACAGGAGGTGGAATGGTTGCTGTAGGGAAGCTAGTAGAGTGGAAAATTGTCAGCTATACTGAAGGTGGAAAGTGATAATGTAACTACTGTATATAGTGTAGTTTATGATCCCTCCGCTCATAAGTAACTTTGTAACCGCTAAACATAGCCTGCGTTTAAACTCTAATTAAACCTAACCTATCCCTAACGTAGCTTTAATTTTAACTTACTAAGAAATACATTCTAGCTTAACCTATCATTTACATAGCCTAACTAAAACTTTAACTGGGGAGATTTTTATGGGCTTGTGTATTTATTGATTCACATATTGTATATATATGTTGTTCTCAAGAGCGTAGGATTAGTATTAAATAATAAAGCAAGTTAGAGAGTGAGATTTTTTTTCTTGTATCGAGTGATTAGCTAAAACAAAATTTAAGGTAACTTTAATAGTCAAGAATTACAGTATTATATATAACTTCTACAATGTGAATCCTTATAGTTATGCTGTAAGGATAATACTTCAGTTTAGTTTACTTGAGAGAGAGAGAAAGAGAGAGAGAGAGAGAGAGAGAGAGAGAGAGAGAGAGAGAGAGAGAGAGAGAGAGAGAGAGAGAGAGAGTATGTGTGTGTCTCAGTAGTATTGGCCACAGGTTGCGACAGTCTCTCACCAAGGTACAAAAACTGACCAGGAGCCTCTCTCTCTATTCACGTGACAAGGAGCATCTGCCCTCGCTCTAATCTCTATCTCTCTCTCTCTCTCTCTCTCTCTCTCTCTCTCTCTCTCTCTCTCTCTCTCTCTCTCTCTCTCTCTCTCGTATACCATTATTAGTAATCCAAGCATTAACTTCACATATTGATACCAGTTACATTCAGTTTACACCTCAATAATTTTACAACATTCGCTATCAACATACTTAACTCTTTTAATTACCTAAAGGTTTTTCGCCAACTTTTTTGTTTTGTTTTTCTATATTCCAACTACTCTCTCTCAAGCATAGGCTGAGAGCCTGAATATTCAACCGCTCAACACGGAGGAGCCTGTGAGGTCTTGTTCCAGTCTAGGGAGTGAGACATATGAAGCACTTAGAGTTCCACTCACGGCTAGAAGCAGCCTCATCTCTGAAGCTGCTTCGCCTTTATGCGTCACTGTTTCACCCCCTAGAATCGGACCCTCACTCTCAGAATGCCACCTATTGAGCAATGAACTCACTAGGCATTGCCCCCTTAAAGCATATTTTGAATATGGGAATATTTATACAGTGCTATTTAATCAGGGAACAAGAGGGTATTTTGGGGGCGTTTCGGTGGGCTTTGTGGTAATGCACTGATATTAGGTACAGCACAAATTCCATCCCAATAATATCTTCCCATTGATATATCGGGATTCGAACAAGGGACCATTGGATTACCAGTCCAGTGGAAAGACCACTCAACCACACCTCCCCTTATACTTACTTATAATAACCAAGCAACAGCTACTAACCATTAGCTGGCATAACCTAACCTAACTTAACCCCAGCTATCCTAACTTAGCTCATAACAAAGTACGCCAAAACAAACCTAATGTAACTTATTGTATCCTAACTTAACCTAATGTATCCAAATTTAGCATATAATAAATAAGCCCCCAGCAAACCGTAATCCTAACTTAAGCTAACGTATCCCAGCTTAGCTCAAAATAAAAACGCCAAAACAAACCCTAATCTAGCTTATTGTATCCTAACTTAACCCAAGCTAACCTAACTAGGTTAAAAATAAATAAGCCACATCAAACCATAATCTAGCTTAATGCATCTTAACTTAAGCTAACGTATGCCAACTTAGCTTATACTAACCAAACCCAAAATATATGTACATTTTAAGACATTTCGTCCCATTTTTTTATCAGTATCAAGACCTTTCTAATTGCCAGAGGTCCTTCCTAAATTGAATACAATCATCTAATCGTTGCCAGGATACAATGCAAAGGACGTATGGGTCCTGATGTATCACTACCAATCCTCGCCTATACTCTTTATTTTCAGCTGACGGTAAATTCAGTCCTTTAGTAACTAATTTCTTGATACTTAATGGGAAAACATGAAATTACTATATGTTTGCATCATATTAAGACCAAGTATACTGTATATAGCACAACATTTCACTACAAAATAGCTGAGATATCTTGATAGGAACCTTGCAATTTATCGTTAGTTGAAAAGAAACAGAGTATAACCGACTCTTCAAGGCGTGTACACTCGACCAAGAGACAATCTTTACACTGGTGAGCTGTAAATAATCTAGTTTGAACGGAATGAATCGGGTGAAACATACGTCTGTGAGGCATTCTCATAAGATGTCGACCCACTTCCAAAATGTTTAGAGCGTTAGTGTAAAGATTATTGTTTGGTCGAGTGTACAAATGAGGTACCCGAGAGTGGGCGAAGAGACATGCGGGCGAAGTAACCGAGAACGCTGTAAGCACGTGCGCAGACGAAGACACATTTGCATATATCAACAGAAAGGATAAAAAAATAAGCACAATTCCCTTAAAAATACTAACCGACACAGCTGGCAAAAAAATACAACGGAAGGGGGGGGGGGGGGATGGCAATGAGATACTTTGTGAAGAAATTAGATAAAGGTAAATATAATATATATACAGTATGCCTATGAGAGAGAGAGAAAGAGCGAGAGCGAGAGCAAGAGAGAGAGAGGGACTAGTGTATATCAGTAGCGATCATTTTGAACCCCTTGCTAATCACGTTGATAATGGCGAATGTTTGTCTTAATCTCAAGGAAATCGCCTAGCGTTAGCCAGAATAAAAAAAATATACAGCGAGGGTTTAAAGGGGGGGGGGGGTGGAAAGCAAGTAGACAGATGCGACGAAAACAGGTGGAAGAGACAGCGAAGGGCAAATAGACGGTAGACAAAAAAAAGACGCGAAAAGAAAGAGAGAGAGAGAGAGAGAGAGAGAGAGAGAGAGAGAGAGAGAGAGAGAGAGAGAGAGACAGAGAGAGAGAGAGAGAGAGGAGGAAGATCTGACAAGGTGGGGCTGGTCTGTATTGAAAGCAGAGGAAGGGTGGGTTATAGCCCATTCAGTGCCGGTGACGTCCTTTTCCTTATATTCTGGCAACTATTAGACGATTAAATTCAGCTTAAGAAGGACGTCTACTCCCATTAAAAGGCTACAGACTATCTCGATTAAACCCTTTAGTTAGCATAGGCCTATGTCCTTCCAAAGCTACATAATAATCATCCAAATGTAGCAGAAATCAAATAAGCAAGACGTCACCGGTAGAGCAAGGGTTCAGGCAATGGGGTGGTCACGGTCCTTTTAAAGCTCCTCTCTCTTTCTCTCTCTCCAGTTTTTGCTAGGATGTTTGATTCCCAGTCCAGGCAATAGGAAGGGAGGGAGGGAGGGGGAGAGGGCGCTTAAGAAGAGAGACGAAGGTTGGAAGGAAGGGTAAAGGGAGAAGTGGAAAGATAATAAAGGAGGGAAGCGAAACCTAATAATGGAGACAAAAATAATATGGTGGGTGGAAATAATGCATACAAAAGGTTCAAGGGGAGGTTTGTATCTAATAGAATATAGTTGTTTTGTTTCATTTATACAATCAACCACAGCCATTATAATAATACCTACCATTCCCCAATTTCATGTACTTCGCCACAACACAGACAGAATTATGAATGGTACATCTTATGCATCCATACTTCGCGCATGCCTTTCTTCCCTAGTCTATGCTTAGAAGGGATTAAAGCCAAAACATCATGACTACATGCCACCAATACCAACTTGGTAGGATAGCACTATCTATGTTAATAATTACTAAAGGGAGCCCACCTCGCTCTTTTTCTCTTTCTCTCCCTCTCTCTTTGGCTTGTATCCATTCGGCCACATTCAGCCTACTGTTTTAATACGTTTACCCCCATCCAGGTGTCAATATTTTCCTGGCGAGCGGTAGTAAGCCAGCATATATTTTTGTTTTGACATCAAGGTAAATTTGTAAATTTTTCTATAGAAAAATTTCTCCGGCGAAGCCGGATTTCTCCATACAATGGTGCTCGCTTTCGCTCGCCAGAAAGAAAATTTAATCGACACCTGGATGGGGATAAGCGTATTAAAACAGTTGGCTGAATGGGGCCGAATGGATACAAGCCAAGAAAAGAGAGAAAAGGAGAGAAAGATAAAAAAAAAAACCGGTGACCCCCCTTAAGTATCCCATGACTAGAACACCAGGCAAGTAGGGCTCCCAGAAGCTACATGCCTCACCACTAAAACCGCATCATGAACCACACAAATCCTGAAAAGCTATAACACCTCTCAGGCCCCAGTTGCTTTGCTGATCAGAAATTATGTGTACTTTTATTATGTTTTTCCACCAACCAACTTCACCTCTAAACTCAATTAATGAAATCAACAAATACATGTTGCACTCCAAGGACTCGAACCTAGGATACTCGCATCGAAATTCCGAGCACTTATGCATTACGCTATCAAGACAGCTCCCCCGCATTTCTAACCCAAACCTTTGCCACAGACTTAGCCACCTATGAACCAGACCCTGTGTATCACACCAGCAGCTGTGTAACTTTTACAGACGAGGATGCCAGCTTCAGAAAATACGATATCGACGGGCTATTTAAAGGATCCCCCAACTCTGCAACTTCAACATAATCACCAGAACATATCCCTATGTGGTTATGTCGACGATACCTTCGTCCCATAGGACAGTGTTGTCACTGGCAATGCCACCTCCTACACCTGGGAGACTCATCAGTTTCATAGGTGCCATCTCACAGGACTTATGGTGGGACATAGCATCTTAGACCACCTTGTCAACTTCCTGTCCCATGATACAAATAATAAATTAATAATCTGACCCAGTGTTATAACTGAACCCTGTGCATGCACCCACTTTCAATGATGATAAATTAATATTGTTATGTTTTTTTCTTAAATATAATGTACAATGTAAGAAGAGTCGATTACAAGCAGCACGCATCGCACCTGTCTCTCCCTCTACACACACACACACACACACACACACACACACACACACACACACACACACACAGCCCGTAGCCTAGTAGGTAGAGCTCTCGTCTCACACACGAGGGGTCGGGGGTTCAATCCCAGACCGGGCGGAGACAAATTGGGCTTGTCTCCTTTCATGTGTTAGCCTCAGTTCACCTAGCTGTAAATAGGTACCTGGAATAAGTGGACGACGTTGTGACGTCCCATCTGGGGTTGGCAAAAATGGTACAAGGCGAGATGGGTATCATATGGTTCACCTAAGCTGATGGCTACCTAAGCCTTCGGGCGAGACGGTACCGTCTATAGTGAGAATGGTACCAAACAGATCCACCCTAAGCCTTCGTTTCCAATGTCGCCAATTGGCTAAACTACAGACTACACACACATCCACAGCCATTCCAACAGTACATAAAACACTTAACATGCATTTCACGCAATACATTCCCAGTTAAGGAGGCGCGATAATAATGAGCTTAGCTCGCATTGCGTGGATTCCCCTTGACGAACAAGTAACTGAGTAACACACCACACACACTGACACTCAGCCTGTTAAACACGTCCGGATTTTACAGAACCCTGAGCATTACTATATCTACTCCTAATGACTAATACCACACACACACATATATATATATATATATATATATATATTAGTAAAGCCAGGTAATAAATTTTCTTTAATACATACGAGGTTGAAAGAAAGAAAAGAAAACTCATCAGAGACCTGGAAACTTTGAATAATAAAATTTCCAACGCAGAAATTGCCATTTCTTTCAACCTCGGATGTATTAAAGAATATATATATATATATATATATATATATATAGAATGAGAGAGAGAGAGAGAGAGAGAGAGAGAGAGAGAGAGAGAGAGAGAGAGAGAGAGAGAGAGAGAGAGAGAGAGAGAGAGAGATAGAGAGATAGATAGATAGATAGATAGATAGATAGATAGATAGATAGATAGATAGATATTGTGAGATTGGGATATATGTGTGTGTGTGTGTGTGTGTGTGTGTGTGTGTGTGTGTGTGTGTGTGTGTGTGTGTGTGTGTGTGTGTGTGTAGAGGGAACCGCGCATGAATCATGTATAAAACAGTTCCCAAGTAGGGCATATGATGACGACATGAAGGAAGAGACAGGTGGAAGGTAAGCAAGGAGGGAGGGAGGGAGAGGAGAGTAAAAGGAAGGGGGGGTGGGGGGGAGGCAGAAGAAGGACGGGCGGGGGGGGGGGGGGGGGGGGGAGGGGTAGAAGGAAAGGTAAAGAGGGAAGGGGGGAGGGTAGAAGGAAGGAATGGAAGGAAGGAGGGAGGAAGGGAAGGAGAGAAGGAGGGAGGAAGGGAAGTTTAGGGCCAGAAGTAAGGAAGGAGCGGAAGGAAAGGTGGGGGGGTTAGAAGTAAGGAATGGAAGGAGGGAGCTAGGGAAGGGAAAGTGGGCGGCCTAGAAGTGAGGATGGGGCGGAATGAGGGAGGAAAAGGAAGGGGGGGGGGGGGCTAGAAGTAAGGAAGGGACGGAAGGGAAGGTGGAGGATAGAAGTAAGGTAGGGAAGGAGGGGTGAGGGAAGGGAAGGTGGGGGGCTAGAAATAAGGAGGGGAAAGAGGGAGGGAGGGAGGGAAGGGAAGGGAATGGAGGGAGGTTAGAAATAAGGAGGGGAAAGAGGGAGGGAAGGGAAGGGAATGGAGGGAGGTTAGAAATAAGGAAGGGAAAGAGGGAGGGAGAGAAGGGAAGAGAAGGAGGGGGCCTAGAAGTAAGGAAGGGGTGGAAGCAGGGAGGGAAGGGAATGGAGGGAGGGTAATGAAGGGATGGAAGAACAGGAGGAAGGGAGAGAGGGAAGGGAAGGTGGGTGGGGTTGGAAGTAAGGAAGGAACTGAAGGGAAGGAAGGAGGGAGGGAGGGAGGGAGGGAGGGAGGGAGGGAAGGGAAGGAGGGAGGGGGGGAAGGGAAAGCGAGAGGGAGGGAAGGAGAGAGGGAAGGGCAAGGAAAGAGAGCGGGAGGGAAGGGGACGGGAAGCCAATGAAGAGCACTGGCACACAGTAATAAACATAGGCATGAAAAGGGTATATAAAGTGCCCATTATGATGTACACCTTCATCATTTAGGTATATTGCCAGTAACATACCCGTTTAAGGGGCTAGTGGCTGTTTTGGGGGTCTATTAATTACAGTATTCATATATGTTTGTGAGTTTCCTCGCTAGACCTCCCTCAAACCTAAAAAAAACACCCCTTAGACCCCCGCCCCCTCAAGATATATTTGTACATTTTTCGGTAGAAAAATATCTCGGCCGAAGGCCGGTTCCTCTCATAATTACAGGCTCGCTATCGTTCGACAGGAAAAAATCGACACCTAAATGGTAAGATAAGTTTTAAAATTGACAACGAAATGGAGGTAAAGGTGTTAAAATCGCCAAATTAATGGGCGTTCGGCCCATTAATTTGGCGATTTTAACACGTCTTCCAGTTTTAAAACTAATGCGGCTAAACACAAGGGAGAAAGGGGTTGAGAAAAACGACCCATCTCCCCTTAACATAAGGATAGAAAGGTGCATCACTAGTAATATATACAATGGTAATTCCATATACTGTTATTATGCCTTTCTATATTTTACAGTGTATTAGCAGAAGAATAAGCATAATGGATCAAGATTATACTAAAAGGAAGATTTCATTTGGGCCAGAAAATGTGAAGTGCAAAACGAAATATATGAAGTCTAATTAAGGAACACCCCGTTCTTAACATACATCCTCCATTACAAACCCCAGTGTACTTGAATAAATTAATGAAACCATATGATCCTCCCGGGATTCAAACTCGGGATTTAACATATATTTGCGTGTACTTATATTGTTGTGTGTGTGTGTGTGTGTGTGTGTGTGTTCACATTTGTAGTTATGGGCGTCTATGTGAGTATGTGTGTGTGTTCTTATGTGTACGTGTGGGTGTGTTTCTATGTATTTGTTTGTGTGTATGTGTGTGTGTGTGCGTTTCATCCGTCCCTTGCCCCTAGTGTTAAGGTTAAGCAACTTAGCCCCAGGGTCGGTGAAGGGACTGCCTGACGGTAGTAGGTAGGTAGGTAGGTAGACCCAGACCGGAAGTACCAGGTAAAAGATGCGAAGAAAAACCTTACTTGAGACAGGTTTCGAAATACACACTTTTGTATGTTGGTGTATACGGATATTATAGTTGGTTTATTCACCCTCTTATGTGATATATATATATATATATATATATATATATATATATATATATATATATATATATATATATATATATATATATATATATATATATATATATATATATATATATATATATATATATAAATATATATATATATATATATATATAGAGAGAGAGAGAGAGAGAGAGAATTGATATAGATACAGGCTGTATGTTTCTTTACAGCCTATATGCATCACACACACATACACACACACACCTGACAAGTTATGCCTGGTGAGGTAGGTAGTAGGATGAGCAGGTGTCTGTTAGGAGGAAGCGTCTTGTGGGTGTGTGTGTGTGTGTGTATGGGTGTGTGTGTGTGTGTGTGTGTGTGTGTATGTGTGTGTGTACTGTGTGTGTGTGTGTGTGTGTGTATATATATAATGTGTGTTGTGTACTGTGTGTGTGTGTGAACTGAGTGTGTGTAATGTATGTGTGTATGTATGTGTGTGTGTGTGTGTGTGCACTGTGTGTAGGGTAGTGTACATAATTGTGTTTAGGTACGAGATGTGCGTGCACATATACAGTGTATGTGTGTGTATATATATACAGTATATAATGTATATATATATATATATATATATATATATATATATATAATCAATATATATATATATATATATATATATATATATATATATTATATACAGTATATAATTTAAATATATATATATATATATATATACCGGTATATATATATATATCCAAGTAAATGAAAAGTGCGTATCTAAGAAACATAATAAGGCACTATGCATGAGCAGAGAGTGGAACTAGAACGAATGTATTATATATATACCGTATATATATATATATATATATATATATATATATATATATATATAATATATATATATATACAGTAAACCTATATATTTATTTATTTCCAATTTTAGGGAGTAAGAAAGCATAACTTTATTCAGTTTGACTTAAATGGTGTATGCTTAAGGTATGATAACAATATAATAGAAGTTACATCAAATCTGGTGAAACAATACTTTGAGGTCGTACTTCAAATTAATGATAACAGAACACTGTCATTTGTATCAGTCCATAAAAACACATAACTACTTTAGCAAAATATAGTAGAAACAAACAACACACAAACTAAACCCTAAAATTAAATTCTTGATTACGAAACAAATGAAGATCGAAGTTGGTGAGAAATAAGTGAAAACAGTTTCAAGAATCTTTTATGGGGGGATGGTTGGTTTTTCTGGCTACCCTTTTCCTTCATGTTTAGCCCTATTAGTTTTTAGATTTTAAGACGTTCGGCCAATAGTTTGGCGATTTTTGAGACCTTACATCAACACTTCACCACCAACAACCAAACTCTCCTTAACATCAACACCAAAGTCACAGCACCACAACAACACCAAGACCCCTTCACACCACCACTAACAGTACCAACGGCACTGGAAAACCCAATGGCGGCAGAGGTGGTGATGGTGGTAGTGGTGTTGCGTTATGGTGGCAGTTTCGATGGTGGCAGAGATTGTGGCAGCCGGATCGTTATGGTGGCACTTTAGGTTGCGGCATATTATGTGGTAGTAGTGGCAGCCATGATCTAGACAGCGGCGCTGTGGTAGCAGTTTCGGTGGCAGCGGCAGATGGCGGATGGCACACGATCCAACAAATGATCAGGTCACCGAGAACACTCACGATTATACCCTGGGGGCATGGTGGTGTAGCGTGATGGTGGTGGTGTAGTGGTGGTCTAGTGAATGGTGTGATGGTGTTATAGCATAGGGGTGATGGTAGTGATGTGTTAGGTGGTGTAGTGTGATGGTATATGGGTATGTGTTAATGGTTTAATGGTGAGGTACGTGATAAAGGGTAGTAGTGAAGGGGGTTAAGGTTGTGGTGAGTGTGTGTGTGAGGGTGGGGTGTGGGGGGACAGCGAGGTGTAGTAAGTGCATTGCACATCACCACTACACCACACACCAACCAAGGCCCCAGGGTAGATTCGTGAGTGTCCCCGGTGGTCTGAATCATCTGTGGTGGTGGTGAAGGGTGCTGAGGCTGCCGTATACCATCTGCCACCACACCACACCACACCACACCACTATTATGCCACCACACATAGCAGCACCACTACACTACACCACAACACCAACCAAAGCCCCAGGTTAGAAATGTGTCCTGAATCATGTGTGAGGCCATGGTGGTGGTGGTGAGGGGGGGAGGGGTGTGTGTGTGTGCTGGATCGCCGTGTGCCATCTGCCACCACGGAAACTGCCGCTGCTGCCATCAAATCACCGCCCCTGCCGCCATTGTTACCATTCTCTACCAAGCACCACACATGTCATCACTACTCCCACTAAAATCACTTTTATCCCTACCTCTCGTGTCACCATCACTACCATCAGTGTTACTTCCACCACTCCTGCCACAACTGTTACTGCCACCTCTTCTACCACCATTACTTCCACCACTCCTGCCACCACTGTTCCTTCCACCCTTTATGCCACCATTGTTACTCCCACCTCTTCTAACATCATTACTGCCACCACTGCTGCCACCACTAAACTTCCACCCTTTCTGCCACCATTGTTACTCCCACCTCTTCCACCACTCCTGCCACCACCATTACTTCCACCACTATTAATTCCACCCACTCTTCTACCTTCATTACTTCCACAACTCCTGCCACCACTATTACTTCCACCCTCTCTGACACCAAGTACCACCGCCACTGCCACCATTAACACCACATTGGTATGTCAATATTACCACCACAGTTATACCCCTGCCACCACCACGTATACTATACTGTAGGTAGCGCCAACGAACTTGACAATAATATTGATCCCTGACCTCTCTGTAACTCAAAAGGGCCTAGAGCAAACTGGCTGTAAATATCCACACCTATTTCCTGGTGGACTCTTCCCAAATGATAGAAACGTTAGCCCGATTGCTTTCATAGATTTCTAGTTATAAGAAGTTAAGGGGTCAAGATTATTGTCAAGTTCGCTGGCGCTACCTATAAAATACCACCTTTACTGCTGAATTATTTTCCCCTACACCCCTATCAAGCTTAAATAAAATATTCCCCCAAGACCCCACTTCGACATACATTTGAAAAAATTTCGGTAAAAAAAAGTCCTAAATTACAGGCTAGCAATCGCTCACTAAAAAAAAAATCGACACCTGAATGGCACGAAATGGCAAAGAAATGTGTATGAAGGAGACCAAAAACAAAGCTGGCAACATTGCAACACTGGGGTAAAAGTTGCAAGTTATATGAACCCCAGAACCATCAACCCCTTCAACACGATGACGTATTTCTCATCCTATTCGGGTTACCATTAGACGATTTTCTTCAGCTTACAATCTACATCTAGGACTCAAAGGGGTAAATAGGATCTCAATAAACCCTCTGAATAACATAGGTCCTTCTTAAACTGCATAATATCGTCTAATTATAACCAGCATCAATGGTAAATTGGTGTGATCGTGCTGAAAGGGTTAAGAAATTTTAAGACGTTCGCCCCATTAGTTTGGCGATTTTAAGAATGTACGCCCCATTCTGTCAATTTTAAGACCTTTCGTGCCATTTAGGTGTCGATTTTATCTTGGTGAGCGATAGCGAGCCTGTAATTTAAAAGTAACCGGCCTTTGGCCGGGAAATTTTTCTACCGAAAAATGTACAAATTTATCTTGAAAGGGGGTCAAGGGGGTGAAATGTTTAGATTGCTGGAGGAGTAGGAAACAAACTAAAAACCTCCCCTTAACAAGACAGACCAACACACCCAGCAGCGGGGAAAGTCTCTATAATGAAGACACGCCATTGGATATTCCCTTTTATACTCAAAACAGTCGTATCTTAAGGGGGATGGTTCACTTTTTGGTCGATTTTTCATATATTTATTATTTGTTTTAGTTTTCTCCCTAGACCTCCATCAAACTGAACAAAACATCCATTAGATCTCCCTACGAGATTAATTTGTAAATTTTTCGATAGAAAAAAATCGACACCTAAAGGGCACGAAAGATATGGGGGCGAAAGGTCTTAAAATCGACACACTAATGGGGCAAACATCTTAAAATCTAAAACTAATGGGGCTAAACACGAGAGGAAAAAGGGGTCCAGAAAAACGACCCATCTCCCCTTAACCCTTTCCAGATCCGATACGCATTTGTTTTCTGGCTATTACTAAACGATTTTATGCAGATTAGGAAAGGTGTGTGGCAGTCAGAGTGTTAATTGAGATAGTCTTTAACCCTTCCAATTCCCACAGATGCTTCCTAAACTGCCTGAAATCGTCTAGTGATAGCCAGAACAAAGTGTCATAATGCATCACAATCTTCAAAGGGTTAACAATGAACGCCATAATGTCCCGGCTTCCTAGCTTACAGGCTTGCTATCGCTCACCAGGAGGATGGGCGTATTTATTGGCTCATGTATGGATCTTTGTATTATTAGTTTGTTAGTTTCATCCCTAGACCTCCATCAATCTGAAAAAACAATACATCCATTAAGGGGAGATCTCCACTTGAGGGATTTGTTTCTTGACCCCTTTCTCCCTCATGATTAGCCCCATTGCTTTTGATATTATAAAACGTTTGTCCCATTAGTTTAGCGATTTTAAGAACTTTCACCCCATATTAAGACCTTTCGTGCAATTCAGGTGTCGATTTTATCCTGGCGAGCGATAGCGAGCCTGTAATTTAAGAGGAACCGGCCTTCGGCCGGGAAATTTTTCTACCGAAAAATGTACAAATTTATCTTGAAATGGACTCAAGGGGGTGTAATTTTAAGCTTGATGGAGGTCTAGGGAACAAACTAAATACCTCCCCTTAATAAGATCTCCCTAAATGGCACAAAATGTTTTAAAATTGCCAAACTAATGGGGCTAAAAATGAGGGAGAAGGGGGTCCAGAAAAAATATATAAAACTAACAAACATACCTACCCTTAAGGGGAGATGGGCCGTTTTTCTGGTCCCCTTACTTCCTCATGCTTATCCCTATTAGTTTTGAGATATTAAGACGTTTTCCCCATTAGTTTGCCGATTTTAAGACCTTTCGCCCCATTTCTTTGTCAATATTAAGACCTTTCGTTCTCTTTAGGTGTCGTTTTTTTCCTGGCGAGCGATAGCGAGCCTGTAATTTTGAAGGAACCGGCCTTCGGCCGTGACATTTTTCTACCGAAAAATGTACAAATTAATCTCGTAGGGAGATCTAATGGATGTTTTGTTTTTTTAAATTTGACGGAGGTCTAGGGAGGAAACTAAAAAACATATGAATATATAAATAAATATACCCCTAAAAATAACCACCGTCCCCTTAAAAAGCTTTCTTCGTATGCCCTTAGTCTTATGTAACCACCGACTATAAACACCCCACACTGACTTGGGCTTCCTCATCCAACAAACTATTTGAGTCTATTGGCCAATCGACCACTTGCGAGTTTTGACCTAAAATGAAGTTGGAGCAGTGGCCATCAATATTTAGCAGAATTATCCACTAAAATACGGTCATAATACATTTATAAATATATACAACCAAATTGATCACACTTTGTATACATCAGAAAACCACATTATTATTCATTTCACGTTAATATCGATGTTCACGGCTCCAACTTCCTTATAGCCTGAAACTCGCAAGTGGTCAATTGTTTACTCTAGTCCTTTCAGCATACAGTGGCATCTTTCTTCCTCTTAGTCTGGTTAGCATTAGAGGATTGAAGTCACTTAAGGGGAGATAGGTAGTTTTTCTAGACCTCTTTCTCCCTCTTGTAAGTGTTTAGGATTTATCTTCTTGATTACTAGACCGCCTCCCTGGGCTCCAAAAAAATCGATTAATAATAGCCAGAATAAAATATGACTGACGTTATCTTATACTGCGAAGGTTAAACATAGACCAAATACCTGAGAACAACTTAACCCAAGACTAAAAAAAAAAAAAAAAAAAAAAAAAAAAAAACGGGTCCAAGGGTAGCATCCTATATTTAGAACCAAAGAGCAATATACTATAGTTCATACGCGCCTAACAGACCGTATACGCACGTTAGACAATACGCACATGTGACTGTATACGCAAGCTAGAACAAGGCCAGACATGATGCGTACGAGGGGCCATACGCCAAGGTCTTTACTGTTCACGGGTGTAGACATGTGTGTGTGTGTGTGTGTGTGTGTGTGTGTGTGTGTGTGTGTGTGTGTTCATGCTCTCTCTCTCTCTCTCTCTCTCTCTCTCTCTCTCTCTCTCTCTCTCTCTCTCTCTCTCTCTTCTTTCCTTTGCTATCCTTACCTTCCAATTTGTAGTAAATTCTATTTTAGCACCAAGTCCGGACTGCCTAGTAGGGACCGCAAGTTAGGTGCAGTCTGTGTATCTATCTATGCCATTCTCTCTCTCATTAATATTGTAAGTTTATAGTGCCTCAGTATATACTATATTACTGGTGCATGCTATCGCCTTAGATAAAAACTAAAATCAATTATAAAATCTCTCTCTCTCTCTCTCTCTCTCTCTCTCACACACACACACACACACATAACAGGAGGTGAGGGCGTAGACAGGTGGGACAGAGGGAGCTAAATAGAAGGGAAGGATGGGTGAGACAGGTGAGGAGAGAGAGAGAGAGTACAAAGGAGTACAAAGGAGTACAAAGGAAATCAAGCAACAACAGGTCTAGTGACCCTTCTAGGTTGCTTGTCCTCCAAAACACTGAGGATCAAGTGTCCAAACAGTGGTTTAGAGTGGGTAAA
Organism: Paralithodes platypus; assembly: GCA_032716605.1. NCBI lineage: Eukaryota > Metazoa > Arthropoda > Malacostraca > Decapoda > Lithodidae > Paralithodes > Paralithodes platypus. Next base: position 22,721,921 of record CM064487.1, read on the forward strand.
GGAACATTGGAAAGGGAACTACTGCCCTGCCACTAACGTGGCAGGACTAGGAAGTTAGTAGGGGACATATGGGTTAGTAACTGAGGGGAGGATAAAGTTATTCATTTACAAACGCAGTCAGTCGCGGGTTTTGATGCGAGATATTTGTCTAGGCGGAATTTAAATGAATCAACGGTGCTGCAGTCTATAACGTCTCGGGGAAGCCCATTCCACAAGTTGACAACTCGATTGAAGAAGAAATTCTTAGATTCGTGCGAGTTAAAAGATTTACCAATAATTTTTGCAACCGTTTCCCATGCGTGTAATTAGATTGGTCGATAGTGAAGTACTTACTACAGTTCATATTGTCGATGCCTTTGATGATTTTGAACACTTGAATTAAGTCGCCTCTTAATCTGCGCTGGGTTAAAGGAAATAGATTTAATTCTCTAAGACGTTCTTCGTATGGTTTGTTCTTTAGGCTAGGTATCATTTTGGTAACTCTACGTTGAACTCGTTCTAGCTTGTTTATATCTTTTTGGTAATAAGGGCACCAGGATTGAACGCAGTATTCCAGAGGGCGGACTAAGGAATTGTAAAGGGTTAGGATAACTTCTTTGGATTTATGCTCAAATGACCTGCCTATAAAGCCAATTATTTTGTTTGCCTTCTTAACAACTTCTGAACATTGTTGACTCGGTTTTTAGGTTACTCGATATTGTTACTCCCAGATCAGTTTCTCTGTTTACATTCTTAAGCTGAGTGCCATTCATCGAATAGTTTGCTTTCTCATTTAGGTATCCGACATGTAGTACTTTACATTTATCCGCATTGAAACTCATTTGCCAAATTTGGGCCCAACATGACAATTTATCTAGATTGTGTTGCATATCGTCAACTTGTTCTTTTGAGAGTACGCTATTTGCAATTTTTGTATCGTCAGCAAATTTTGAGATTGTGCAGGTGAGACCCTCATCTATGTCGTTGATGTAAATTAGAAAGAGAATTGGTCCTAGTACCGATCCCTGGGGTACCCCGCTATAGAGAGAGAGAGAGAGAGAGAGAGAGAGAGAGAGAGAGAGAGAGAGAGAGAGAGAGAGAGAGAGAGAGAGAGAGAGAGAGAGAAGATAAACAAAAACAAGCAAACTAAAACAAGCGAAAAAATATATTGATCTTTACGAGGCTGCTTGTATCCAACCTACCTAGTCAACTTGGAAGAAGAATACAATAAATGTTGGGAGGGTATTCATTTGTAAGAGCAGTTAATTTGTGTAGCATAAGCGGTAGTCTGCGTAAACCGCGTAATGAATATATTATCAGTTATAACAAACAATATCTGCACAACCACTGCATTCAGTGCCTTTTATATTACCTCATTAAATGCCAAATATTCATCAAGACGGTTTTTGAACGATTGAAGAGGAGGAAACAATAAAACAGCACAACAGAAGCCCATCAGATAAAAGGTCGAACACAGGAGAGGAAAACCATACCTGATAATATACGAAGTTGGTCCGTTGCGAGGTTGATTTACAGAAGGGCAATGGGAGCAGGTGGAAAGGGGGATGAGGGGGTAGGAGGGGGAGGGCAGGCAGGTGGGAGAGGCAGAGGGAGACCAGGTGGGAGAGGGAAAGGAGAGGAAATTGGAAGGAAAGGGTGAAACAAACAAGGGAGGAGGTGAGGGGAACAGCTAATTAGATGAAAAGTGGGTATAATGAATAAAAGGAAATAATAGAAATGTAATTAGATGAACAGCGAATATATAGATCGAAAGGAAATCATATGAAAGCTAAATTTGATTAAAAGTGGATATAGAGATCGAAAGGAAATACTAGAAAAGCTAATTAGATGAAAAGTGGGTATACCGAACAAATGGTAATAATAGAAAAGCTAAATGAAATGAAAAGTGAATATAGAGATCAAAATATAATAATAGAAAAGCTAAATTTGATGAAAAGGGGAAATAATAGAAAAGCTAATTATATGAAAAGTGGATATAAAGATCGGAAACAAATAATAAAAAAGACAAAATAGATTTAAAGTGCAAATAATAGAAAAGCTAGTTAGATGAAAAGTGGATATGGAGAACGAAAGGTAACAATAGAATAGCTAAATTAAAATAACAGTGAATATATAGATCGAAAGGTAATAATAAAAAAGACAAAGTAACCTAGATGAAAAGTGGAAACAATAGAAAAGCTAATTAGATGAAAAGTGCATATATAGATCGAAAGGTGCTAATAGAAAGGCTAATTAGATGAAAAGTGGATGTATAGATCGAAAGATAATAGAAAAGCTAAATTTGATGAAGAGGAAATAATAGAAAAGCTAAGAAAAACTAATTAGAAGAAAAGTGGATATAGTACTCGAAAGGTAATAACAGAAAAGCTAAATTAGATGAGAAGTGGATATAGAGATCAAAAGGTAAAAATAAAAAAGCTATATTGGATGAAAAGTGGACATATAGCTCGAAAGGTAATTATAGAAAAGCTAAATTAGATGAAAAGTGGATATAGAGATCGAAAGGTAACAATAGAAAAGATAAATTTGATGAAAATAGGAAATAATCGAAAAGCTAATTCGATGAAAAGTGGATATAAAGATCGAAGGATAACAATAGAAAAGCTATATTAGGTGAAAAGTGGATATATATTAATCAAATGGATTAGTTTGGCAGCGCTACTATTCCGGGATATATATAGGTTTTACAAGTACGATAGAAAGGAGATAATGTACTAATACAGCTCAAGTTGTTCCGTTCCAAGATGGGGGGGGGGGGGGGAGGAATGGCAGGAAAATAGATAGTAGTACACAGCGAACAAATATAGAATGCAGCAAAGTTAATAATTTGCCAAGCAGCCAACTCGAATAGTAATAATACTAATACTAATAATAATAATAATAATAAGAAGAAGAATCGGTTTATTGAGTTTTAGGTTACCCACGCGTAATAGAAAGATAGTTTATTCCCTTGATTGGGCTGGACTAATTATGGGTCTTCCCGGAAATATATCGAATCCAACTTTTCATCATGTGTTGGACGTTTGTTACATTTTCTGAAGGGTGGATAAGTTTGAAGTACCTGACTGTATCCAATTAGTCAGCTAGAAATATATCTACATTAACTTGGCTAATAAGAACATAAAAAATGGTAATGATCTGGATTATTTGTGCATTTTTGTATGTATGTACCTATTGTAATAAGAGTTCACACGGAAGAGGGAAAATACTGTAAGACAAAAAGGTAAACAGGTTACAGAGGCGGAAGAAGAGAGGAGAGGCAGGTATGGAGAAGATAATATGGGGGTGGCAAGGGGGGGGGGGGGGGGGGGGGGCGAGGAATGGGGAGGAGGAAATAGAGCAAGAGGAGGAGGAGGAATATACAACGTGTATATATATATATATATATATATATATATATATATATATAGAGAGAGAGAGAGAGAGAGAGAGAGAGAGAGATAGAGAGAGAGAGAGATAGAGAGAGAGAGAGAGAGAGAGAGAAGGAAGGATAAAAACGAGATACACTAATACAGAACTGGAAACAAGAAGGGGTTAAGGAGAGGATATAAAAAAGGAAGAGAGTATGGAAGGTGGAAGAATATAGTAAAAGGAAACGCAGAAGTGAAGGAAAAGGAAGGAAGGATTAGTTAGATAGATAGATAGAGATAAATAGATAGATAGATATAGATAGGTAGATAGAAGGAAGGAAGGAGGGACAGGGTAGGGAGGACAGATGGCTAGCGCTCTATACTTCCATCTCGTCCCTCCCTCCTTCCTTCCTTCCATCCCTCCTCCCTCCTTCCTTCCTTCCATCCCTCCTCCCTCATTCCTTCCTTCCATCCCCCCTCCCCCATCCCTCCCCCTATCATTCCTTCCTTTCTTCCATTCTTCCTCCCTCAATTCTGCCTTCCTTCCATCATTCCTCCTTCCTTCCTTCCATCCCTCCTCCCTCATTCCTTCCCTCCTCCCCTCCATCTATCTATCCCTTCCTCATTCCTTCCTTCCTTCCTTCCATCCCTCCTCCCTCATTCCTTCCTTCACCCATCTATCCCTCCCTCATTCCTTCCTTTCTTCCATTCCTCCTCCCTCAATCCTTCTTTCCCTCCATCCCTCCTCCCTCATTCCTTGCTTCCCTCCCTCCCCCATTCCTTCCTTCCTTCCTCCCCAATTCCTTCCTTCCATCCCTCCTCCCTCATTCCTTCTTTCCTTCCATTCCTCCTCCCCGATTCCTTCCTTCCCTCCATCCCTCCTACCCCATTCCTTCCTTCCTTCCATCCCTCCTCCCTCATTCCTTCTTTCCTTCCATTCCTCCTCCCCGATTCCTTCCTTCCTTCCATCCCTCCTACCCCATTCCTTCCTTCCTTCCATCCCTCCTCCCTCATTCCTTCCTTCCCCCCATCCCTCCTACCCCATTCCTTCCTTCCTTCCATCCCTCCTCCCTCATTCCTTCCTTCCTTCCATTCCTCCTCCCCCATTCCTTCCTTCCTTCCATTCCTCCTCCCCCATTCCTTCCTTTCTTCCATCCCTCCTCCCTCATTCCTTCCTTCCTTCCATTCCTCCTCCCCCATTCCTTCCATCCCTCCTCCCTCATTCCTTCCTTCCCTCCATCCCTCCTACCCCATTCCTTCCATTCCTCCTACCCCATTCCTTCCTTCCCTCCATCCCTCCTACCCCATTCCTTCCTTCCCTCCATCCCTCCTCCCCCATTCCTTCCATCCCTCCTCCCCCATTCCTTCCATCCCTCCTCCCTCATTCCTTCCTTCCCTCCATCCCTCCTACCCCATTCCTTCCTTCCTTCCATCCCTCCTCCCTCATTCCTTCCTTCCTTCCATCCCTCCTACCCCATTCCTTCCTTCCTTCCTTCCATCTCTCCTCCCTCATTCCTTCCTTCCTTCCATCCCTCCTACCCCATTCCATCCTTCCTTCCATCCCTCCTCCCTCATTCATTCCTTCCTTCCATCCCTCCTACCCCATTCCTTCCTTCCTTCCATCCCTCCTACCCCATTCCTTCCTTCCTTCCATCCCTCCTACCCCATTCTTTCCTTCCTTCATCCCTCCTCCCCCATTCCTTCCTTCCTTCCATCCCTCCTCCCTCATTCCTTCCTTCCTTCCATCCCTTCTCCCCATTCCTTCCTTCCTTCCATCCCTCCTCCCCCATTCCTTCCTTCCTTCCATCCCTCCTCCCTCATTCCTTCCTTCCATCCCTTCTCCCCCATTCCTTTCTTCCCTCCATCCCTCCTTCGTTCCTTCCTTCCTTCCATCCCTCCTCCCTCATTCCTTCCTTCCTTCCCTCCCTCCCTCCCTCCTCTATTCCTTCCTTCCCTCCCTCCCTCCTCCATTCCTTCCTTCTCTCCCTCCTCCATTCCTTCCTTCCCTCCCTCCTCCATTCCTTCCTTCCCTCCCTCCTCCATTCCTTCCTTCCTTCCCTCCCTCCTCCATTCCTTCCTTCCCTCCCTCCTCCCTTACTTCCTTCCTCCCTCCTCCATTCCTTCCCTCCCTACCTCTATTCCTTCCTTCCCTCCCTCCTCCATTCCTTCCTTCCATCCCTCCTCCATTCCTTCCTTCCCTCCCTCCTCCATTCCTTCCTTCCTTCCCTCCCTCCTCCATTCCTTCCTTCCCTCCCTCCTCCATTCCTTCCTTCCCTCCCTCCTCCATTCCTTCCTTCCCTCCCTCCTCCATTCCTTCCTTCCCTCCCTCCTCCATTCCTTCCTTCCCTCCCTCCTCCATTCCTTCCTTCCCTCCCTCCTCCATTCCTTCCTTCCCTACCTCCTCCCCTATTCCTTCATTCCTTTCTTCCATCCCTCCTCCCTCCTTCATTCCTTCCTTCCATCCATCCCTTCTCCCTCATTCCATCCTTCCCTCCCTCCTTCATTCCCGCCTCCCCATGCTTTCCTTTCTTCCATCCCTCCTCCCTCATTCCTTCCATCCCCCATCCCTCCTCCCCCATTCTTTCCTTTCTTCCATTCTTACTCCCCCATTCCCTCCCCACCCTCCTCCATTCCTTCCATCCCTCCTCCCCCATTCCTTCCATCCTTCAATCCATCCGCCTCCCCCATTCCTCCCATCCCTCCTCCCCATTCCTTCCTTCCTTCCATCCCTCCTCCCCCATTCCTTCCATCCTTCAATCCCTCCCCCCCCCCCCTTCCTCCCCTCCCTCCTCCCCATTTCTTCCTTCCCTCCATCCCTCCCCCATCATTCCTTCCTTCCCTCCATTCATTCTCCCCCATTCCTTCATTACTTCCTTCCATCCCTCCTCCCCCATTTCTTACTTCCTTCCATCCCTCCTCCCTCATTCGTTCCTTCCTTCCATCCCTCCCTACCTCCCTTCCTTCCATCCCACCTCCCTCATTACTTCCTGCCTTCCCTCCATCTCCCCCTCCCTCTCCCATTCCTTCCCTCAACCATTCCTCCCTCCCTCCCTCTCCCATTCCTTCCCTCCATCCCTCCCTCCGTCCCCCATTCCTTCCCAGTCCTTCCTTCCCTCCCTCCCCCATTCCATACATTCCACTTCCTCATTTGACCAACACATATCTTATTTGATCAACTGTTAACCTCTATTAATGTGCCCTTTCCCATATGCACTTCCATTATTTTATCCATACATCATTTTCCCTTATCTATGATTAAGGGGGGTGACCTGTTTTTGTTTTGTCCTTTTCTATCTTTCTCTGGCTTGTATCCATTTGGCCCCATTCAGCCTACTGTTTTAAGACGTTTATCCCCATCCAAGTGTAAATTTTTTACTGGTGAGCGGTAGCGAGCCAGCATATTTTTTATTTTTGTTTGACAGCAGGCTAAATTTGTAAATTTTTCGATAGAGAAATGTCTTCGGCGATGCCGGATTTCTTCATATAATGCTGGCTCGCTATCGCTCGCCAGGAAAAAATCATGACCTAGATGGGGATAAACGTCTTAAAATAGTTGGCTGAATGGGGCCGAATGGATACAACCCAGTGAGAGAGGGAGGGAGAGAAAAAAAAACGAGGTGGGCCCCCTTAAGGTTCATCAACTTAGTCATCGCCGGCCAGATCCTCCTTTCCATTAGCCACCTTTTAAATATACTCTTTGCGAAACCTTTACTCCATTAGCAGCTTGTATCTCAATAATAAATAGGACAATAAGAAACCGCTATATCTCTGCATCGTAATAATTCCAAGTGTTCACATATCACACAGAGTAGTATATTAGGTTATTACAAAAAGTGTAATTGCCGAGTAATTAAGATAGGGATATACTGTATATATATATATATATATATATACCGGTATATACTGTATCTAGTTATAATTATCAACCATTTCTCTTTCACATTTTCAGCGCTGCTATTTAAATTAGTAGTCGCCTACTAATTGCTCTTTCCATTTTTGTTTTCACTTAGTCGTACCATACTCGTTCTCAGTTTCAATTACATTTAACATTAATCATGATACGCTTACTCACCATCCCAGACTTCTCGCTAATGTCCCTCTAATAAGAAGGTTTTATTCTTGGAGACGCAATTATATGATTAGGATTTTATTTATGAACATTCTCTCTTATAAAATATGTCTACGTTTCTCTATATATTGTTAACAGTTTTATTGTGCAGTATGTTTCTCCCAAATTGTTAACTTTATTTATTTTCTTATAAGTTAGCCTTTTTCTCTATTTCTGATCTTCGTCAATTCAACTATTAATTGTTTGACTCCTGTCAACCTATTATTACTTTTATTCAACTATTGTTTGTTTGCCTCCTGTCAACCTATTATTACTTTTATTCAACTATTGTTTGTTTGCCTCCTGTCAACCTATTATTACTTGTTTAGGTATATGCACTACTATGATCATATGCTAATTTATTGTAAAAATGCGCGCGCGCACACACACATACAAACATGCACATTATATATATATATATATATATATATATATATATATATATATATACTGTATATACAGTATATATACAGTATATATATATATATATATATATATATATATATAGAGAGAGAGAGAGAGAGAGAGAGAGAGAGAGAGAGAGAGAGAGAGAGAGAGAGAGAGAGAGAGGGGGGGGGGGGGGGAGGGGGGGGGGGAGAGAGAGAGAATGGGAAGTTATAAGAAATCGACAATCTACGGGATATGCACTGTGCCTTTCAGTTTCCCAGACTATCCTTACCACTTCCAATGATAACAATCATACTACAGTACAGTATATAGTCATACATTGTAAACATGGTATAGTAACCCGGTCAGTAAGATGATATACCTTTAATACATTCTGACACAAATAAAACTAATTAACTCAGCTTAGGAAAGATTGTTTTTATTCCGGTAGGATCACATGCATTCATATATAGAATTGGGAGGTGTTTGGTGTTGGGAGTTAAATAAATAAATTAAATTATGTAAGCTGGATTTTTTTTTTTTTTTTTTTTTTCCTGAAGTATAAATTAATATATTTATTGGCTAGTAGCATGAAATGTCATTCAGCGTAGGACACACAGCCGCCATATCTAACACAACCGCAACCACCACCATCACAAAATGCACTAGATACACCATTACTACAACTATTATCACAATCACGAGCAATAGACTACCACACAACATTTTTTTTTTTTTTTTTAGGACCTCTATGATGTACTATCATTGTGTTATGAAAAGCCTTAGATCCAATAAACATAATTTAACAAGAATTACCCTAGAATAAGGATTGTAAGTTTTTCATTGTGCAAGTTACAATGGCCCCAAAACACGCCAGTAACTGTGGCCCGTTTAACTGGAGAATAGCCCCACACATAAAGAACCGTGGGATAACAAATCAAAATAAACAAATCGGCCACTCTACCATCACAATTAATACCATAACCGCCAACACAACTACTACTACTACCACAACACCACCACAACTATCTACTATAACTACCAACACCACAGCTACCACACTTCACCAACCATCATCACTACCACCACCACTTCAACATTATCCCCACTCCATCACTACCACCACAACCACCACCACAACCATCACTACCACCACCACAACCAACACCACCACAATAACCACAACCATCACCACCACAACAACCACAACCATCACTACTACCACCACAACATCCAAAACCATCACCACCATCGCCACAACAACCACAACCATCACCACTACAATAACCACAACCATCACTACCACCACCCCCATCACCACCACTAGCATCATCTTCACTACAAAAACCACAACCATCACTATCAAAACCGCAACCAACACTACTACCACAACCATCACTACCACCACAACAACCACCACCACCACAACCATCACTACCACTACCATCATCAGGGGGGCAACTGTCCAAACACCGACAGCTGTCCTGCCCTTCCTTCCTTCCTTGTAACGCTCTGTCCTGACCCCATAGTACCTATCATGCTCGCTCTCGCTTTCTCTCTCTCTCTCTCTCTTACACACCTGCATCTAACACATGCACATATTTACGTTTTGCATCTTTCATTCATTCAGTAATCTAATTCAGTGCAATTCAAATATTTCTTCAGCGCCGAAAAACGTGGATATTCCACAATCTATGTTTTGTCTTACTCGTCCCCAAAATCTTATACCAGAACTTCATTTTCGTCATCCCAAATAGGCCCAATTCTATTTCTTGATACTATTCACATTTCCAATTCCAAGTAACTTTTTGTATTTCCGTTTTATTGCTTTTTGTTTTGCCTTACTCTAATTGTGTTTATACTAACCAGGACATTAACTTTTTCCCTGCATACTCCCTTACGCGCACGCTCGCACGCTCTCTCTCTCTCTCTCTCTCACACACACTACACCTCACCCTCCATATTATGTTCCAAGCGGGAGTGAGTCAGTGTATACCCACACGCTCAAGTTACACACACCCCACCACACACACTTAACTTATCCGCTATGCACATACACAGTTACATACACACACACACACACATGCATACCACCCACTCACAGACCTTTTTATCTATCGTTACACATATGCAACACACATATACACACCATAACCATACGAGGTTGAAGGTAGGGAGAAGGGTGGCAAGTCTCCTGGTCTCCGCGGCATGTCTGGTCAACTACTAACAACTGGTGGTGAGGGTCAGGTCTATGGGTTGCGTGCCAAACCCGTATTGGGGTATGACAGATTGGTATCATTACTCCAGGGCGGAAAAGGGACATGGTCATCCCTACTTGGCAATAGGTACAAGGAGTGCAACAACTACAAAGGGTGACAAAAAACCATTTCGCATCATGTTCTACTCATAAAACTTCAATGACACCTGCTTCAAAGGTAAATAATCTGAGCAATCTGGATGGACACCTATGAAGTAGTTGAAACTGGGTCCTTGCGAAACTCCGGGTTGAGTTTCGACAGAGACTGCTCGCAATTTATATTAATCTAATAAACAAGCGTTGCAAAGCACCAAAGGCCTCCGTCGAACATTGTCAATCAACCAACTAGTCCAAACCTCTCTCTCTCTCTCTCTCTCTGATAACTTCTTCGGCTGATCCAGTCCAAGAAAAGAATAACAACACTCGTGAGACGAGCGGTTATAAGCTTCTTGTTGGTTCCCGACAGAGGCGGAAAAGATGCTTCAGTAAGTGCCTCGTGAGATGAAAGAAATGGCAACAGTGTGGTAAGTTCGTGTAATGGATGTGGGCTTGGTGGGTGAGGGTGTGGCAGTATGGTAAGAGGTATGGTGAGGGTGTGGTGGGTGAGTAAGTGGGAGCTAGGCAGAGAGAGCAATGGTGAGGGTGTAGTGAGTGAGTAAGTGGGAGCTAGGTAGAGAGATACATGGTGAGGGTGTAGTGGGTGAGTAAGTGGGAGCTAGGTAGAGAGACAAATGGTGAGGGTGTGGTGGGTGAGTAAGTGGGAGCTAGGTAGAGAGGTAAATGGTGAGGGTGTGGTGGATGAGTAAGTGGGAGCTAGGTAGAGAGATACCTGGTGAGGGTGTAGTGGGTGAGTGAGTGGGAGCTAGGTAGAGAGATACATGGTGAGGGTGTGGTGGGGGAGTAAGTGGGAGCTAGGCAGAGAGACAGATGGTGAGGGTGTGGTGGGCGAGTAAGTGGGAGCTAGGTAGAGAGATACATGGTGAGGGTGTAGTGGGTGAGTAAGTGGGAGCTAGGTAGAGAGATACATGGTGAGGGTGTAGTGGGTGAGTGAGTGAGTGGGAGCTAGGTAGAGAGACAAATGGTGAGGGTGTGGTGGGGGAGTAAGTGGGAGCTAGGTAGAGAGGTAAATGGTGAGGGTGTGGTGGGGGAGTAAATGGGAGCTAGGCAGAGAGATAAATGGTGAGGGTGTGGTGGGGGAGTAAGTGGGAGCTAGGTAGAGAGACAAATGGTGAGGGTGTGGTGGATGAGGTGGTGGGTGAGTAAGTGGGAGCTAGGTAGAGAGGTAAATGGTGAGGGTGTGGTGGATGAGTAAGTGGGAGCTAGGTAGAGAGACAAATGGTGAGGGTGTGGTGGGTGAGTAAGTGGAAGCTAGGTAGAGAGGTAAATGGTGAGGGTGTGGTGGATGAGTAAGTGGGAGCTAGGTAGAGAGATAAATGGTGAGGGAGTGGTGGGGGAGTAAGTGGGAGCTAGGTAGAGAGATACATGGTGAGGGTGTGGTGGATGAGTAAGTGGGAGCTAGGTAGAGAGACAAATGGTGAGGGTGTGGTGGGTGAGTAAGTGGGAGCTAGGTAGAGAGATACATGGTGAGGGTGTAGTGGGTGAGTAAGTGGGAGCTAGGTAGAGAGACAAATGGTGAGGGTGTGGTGGGGGAGTAAGTGGGAGCTAGGTAGAGAGATACATGGTGAGGGTGTGGTGGGGGAGTAAGTGGGAGCTAGGTAGAGAGATAAATGGTGAGGGTGTGGTGGGTGAGTAAGTGGGAGCTAGGTAGAGAGGTAAATGGTGAGGGTGTGGTGGGGGAGTAAGTGGGAGCTAGGTAGAGAGATAAATGGTGAGGGTGTGGTGGGGGAGTAAGTGGGAGCTAGGCAGATAGATAAATGGTGACGGTGTGGTGGATGACGGTGTGGTGGGTGAATGAGTGGGAGCTAGGTAGGAGATAAAAGGTGACGGTGTGGTGGATGAGGATGTGGTGGGTGAGTGGGTGAGGGTGTGGTAGGTGACGGTGTGGCAGAGGGGATAGAGAAAAGGTAAGGGCGTAGTGAGCGAGAGAGAGTACTGTAAATGAGGGTGGTCACGGATGAAAGACAATATCGATCCTACAAGTCCAGTTGAACACAATAGGATGCTGCCTCCCCCCTCCCACGCACAATGTTAGTTTTCTATCCTACCTTGATGGGGCAGTGCACGCAAACAACACGGCGTTTCTCATCTGATTGACTCCTCACTCACAGAGAGAGAGAGAGAGAGAGAGAGAGAGAGAGCACTACTCCGAATCTAGTCAATTATCTTGGATTGTAATTTTCTATAGGTGTGGAATAGAAAAGAATAATTTTGGTTAAGTTACTTATATATGATGGCTAAATTGATTAATATCAGTGTTGCCTTCGATACTCTGTTATTTCATCAGTATACGTTCATTTTTCTATGTGGATGAGGGAGACAAAAGGCAAAGCAGCCTGCCCAGTACAGACAAGCTGATGTGAAATACGCTAGGATAATTTATAGTGAGTGAATTTAGGTTAGGTTAAGTTGGAATAGATGAGGTTATATATAATAAGATTAGATAAGATAGGGGTAGGTTAGGGTAGAAAGGACTAGACTAACTAATAGCAATGGCGCCTTATGTACGAGTTTATTCACCTTTAGGATATATATCGTTCGTTTTTCTTTGCTTAGATATTTTTTCCGGGTGTATACGTTGGTTGAGAGACTCAGACCAAGAGTGAGAGCAGTGGAAATGAATCACTTAAGGAGTGCGTGCCGAGTTACATGGAGGGATACAGACTAATGAGGAAGTAAGAAGGAGGTGTGGTGTGGAGGTAGATGTGCTGGAAAGTGTGAAAAGGAACAACTTGAGATGGTTCGGCCATATGGAACGTATGGAGAGCGAGAGAATGACTAAGAGGGTGTACGAGAGCGAGGTGGAGGGACAGAGAGGGAGAGGTAGACCGAATGAGAGGTGAAAGGATGGAGTGAGGAAGTACATGAACGAAGGCGGTGCTGGTTGGGGGGAGGGGCGTCGACTGACTGGGGACAGAGGTGCATGAAGGCGGTTCGTTCGTGGCCACCCCTTCGGGGATCACGGCGTCAGGCAATAGATAGAGATAGAGGATATATATTTATGTTCACCCATCTCTCTCTCTCTCTCTCTCTCTCTCTCTCTCTCTCTCTCTCTCTCTCTCTCTCTCTCTCTCTCTCTCTCATACATAAATACATGCACCCACAATCGCACACACTGACAAGGTAAATTATAATCAGACCTATTAATCTACTTCAATTTCTCGCAAAGCGGTTAACATTCCAGCTAATCTCCTATTATATATTAGTCAACACATAACAGTCCATTTTATTCACATGTAAGCTATATTTACTCACAATCTAAATAGTTCGTACCACAGACCATAACACAATTTACTCACAACTTTGCAGAGCCTGTCTGGCCTAACAATACTACGATACATAGATAGCAGGAAAACATTAAGTTGAAATTATTGATAAATATTATAACACATAGGCCTAAACATAAACATATATATACAGTATATATATATATATATATACAGTATATACCCGTATAGTTTTACTGGTAATATACTCTACTAGCCTATATCCCGGTGTTGTTGGGGCCATATACTGAATATACTATACCAGGTGGAATGGATATACTCTAGTGTTGTACCGTACTGTACCGTGTTCCGCTCCGACTACCGGAAGTTTGTCGGCGGCCACCCCAGCCTCCACTGTTTCCGGATTTTAATATTTGATGATCGGTGGCTGGCTTTCCCCTTTACCACACCCGAGTTGTAATCCTAGCAAATGTGCTGATTGTTCTTATTGTTTT
>CM064487.1:22740860-22748360 GCA_032716605.1 Paralithodes platypus
CATATCAATCTAAGCATGTACACACATCCCAACTGCAACTCACGTAGGCTATGCATATGTGAATGGAAAGAGCAATTAATGGGGCCTTAACCACTAGGGAAGTCCTCTCGATAAATTACCCCTGAACCAATATCAATTATTATGTTCCTTCCAACAACCAAAGACAGATAAGTATATGTAGATATATGGATAGTTAAACAAATAAGCAGACAGAGACAAACAAAAACCGGATAATAATAGAGATATATGCGACACACACGCATTATATACAGTATATACAGTATATATATTTTTGTCCTATGTGCATGAAGGAGACAAAAGGCAAAACTGCCTGTAACAAGTAATATGTGTGGTAATGAAAACACTAAAAGATACAGATACTACGATTTGACAAATCGAGTATTTGAAGTCGTGACCCAAATATTATGCATACAAAGGAAGGTAAGTAACAACAGGCATAAAGCCAAAGGGTCCATAATATAATAGACGAAATATATAGCCAGGGGATCCAGATAGTATATTGTAAACAATGGTACTTGAATTATAGAAGAGGTAGACTATAACAAACCCGATGCCTATAAACAGTGTGTCTTACCCCTTCAGCACGATGACGTAATTTTTGTCGTATTCTGGTTACCATTAGACGAGTTTCTTTAGCTTATAATCTACCTCTAGCACACACAGGGGTAAATACGATCTCAATAAACCCTCTGAATAACATAGGTCCTTGTTAAACTGCATACAATCGTCTAAATTTACCTAGAATCAAATGTAAAACGGTATCCTCGTGCTGAAAGGGGTTTATCGCTGTGTGTAGCAAATTGAACACTTTTGGCAGGCCTTTCGAACACATGAAAAATTAGATTTTCAATTATGTTCTATAACGAATGCCATATTACCTAAGCCTTATGCACTCCTTGGATAATTTATAAGTTTGAATTGACCACTTGCGAGTCTTAGGCTATAAGGAAGTTGGAGGGCCGTTACCTCGATATTAAAAGGAAATGCAATAATGGTGTAAGTTTTGATGGCTAGAAAGTATGTTGAGTTTTATTTCATGTGTTTATAAATGTACTGCACGCACACCTTAGCCGGTAATTCTGCTAAATATCGATGTCTACAGCTCCAACTTCCTTATAGATCGAAACTCGCAAGTGGTGAATTGCGCCAGGTATGTTGTACTATATATGTTTTATTATGCACGGATAAATATGACAGTGTAGGTGCGATAAGAGGTAAGGAAGGGCGGGGCGGCATCATACCAGTTCCGGAGATGCCAAGGGGGGGAGAGAGGGAGGGAGAGTGAGAGTGAAAGTGAGAGTGAGAGTGAGAGTGAGAGAGAGAGAGAGGTGGGGGTGGATATCAACACACCTCGCTTCCAAACTATTTCGCTAATAAACATGAAACAAATCAAAGATAATGGACAGAGAACCCAAGTTATCTAGCATAGCCTAGGTTAGTTTGGGTAACGTTAGCTACACCCTGTTCCAAGTAAGTAGGCCAAAATTCTTGAACATTAACCTCTAAAACTCACAAACGACTAGAGTAATCGAGCAAATATTTCTACCATTTGGGAAGGGTCAGTCATGGAAGAGGTGTGGAAATTTACCGCCCATTTGCTCCAGCATTTTTTTTAGTTATATACGGTAGGGTTCAGAATTTCAGACCTACCTTTTTGGAACAGTATATAGTTGCTCAAATATTCACGGGAGTTACAAGTATTAATTTACATTAATCCTCCATTACAAACCCCAATGCACTTGAATACATTAATGAAAGCATATGGTCCTCCCGGGATTCGAACTCGGGATATAACACCCAGAATATAAGCATCTAAACCAATACACCACCAACACAGTTAAACACAATTAACACCAACATATAATTAAGGGCAGATCTCCACTTCAGGAATTTTTTTCTTGACCCCTTTCTCCCTCATGTTTAGCCCCATTGCTTTTGATATTATGAAACGTTTGCCCCATTAGTTTAGCGATTTTAAGAACTTTCACCCCGCATTAAGACCTTTCGTGCCATTTAGGTGTCAATTTTATCCTGGCGAGCGATAGCGAGCCTGTAATTTAAGAGGAACCGGCCTTCGGCCGGGACATTTTTCTACCGAAAAATGTACAAATAAATCTTGAAAGGGACTCAAGGGGGTGTAATTTTAAGCTTCATGGAGATCTAGGGAACAAACTAAATACCTCCCCTTAAACCAAAACGAGATAATTATAAGAATAATCTGGGATACGATCATCTCAATAGTCCCTTTCTTGCTATGTTTATTATCACCATATATAAATTAAATCAATATAAGAACACAATTAACCTCCCTTGACCAATTTGAGGTTAAGTTAGATTAGGCTTTGGTAGGTTATATAAGGCTTAATATATTTTACTAACCCTTTCAAGGTCCGATTACGCATTTCTCTTTTTTTCTGGCTAATATTAGACGTTTATATTCAGGTTAAGAAGGGTATATGGAAGTCAGAGGGTAATTTGAGATAGTCTTTACCCTTATAATTCCAACAGATCCTTTCGAAACTGCAAAAATCGTCTAATGACAGCCAGAACAAACTGTCAAAATGCGTCATAATCTTCAAAGGGTTTTAAGGGGGCCCACCTCGCTTTTTTCTCTTTCTTTCCCTCTCTCTTTGGCTTGTATCCAGTCGGCCCCATTCAGCCTATTGTTTTAAGACGTTTACCCCCATCCAGGTGTCAATATTTTCCTGGCGAGCGGTAGAGAGCCAGCATATATATATTTTTGTTTTGACAGCAAGCTAAATTTGTACATTTTTCAATAGAAAAATGTCTCCGGCGAAGACGGATTTCTCCATACAATGCTGGCTCGCTATCGCTCGCCAGGAAGAAATCGACACCTGGATGGGAATACACGTCTTAAAACAGTTGGCTGAATGGGGCCGAATGGATACAAGCCAGAGAAAGAGAGAAAAGGAGAGAAGAAGAAAAAAGAAGTTGAGTAATATATTTTAGGAGTGGGTAGCGACGAGGGGGCCAGGGAGAGACACGTCCAGCATCCGGTTGAACTTCCACCGGACACACACACTGACCGGATCCTGGAACATTCAGATCCGGACGGAAGTGGACGGAAGGAAGGAAGGGGGCAAGGGAAAGGGGGGGGGGGGGGGATTTAAGGGAACGTAGTGGTCAGGTGCACGGAATTGTAAGCTTAATCCTTTCACGATCAGATTACGCATTTTTGTTTCTGTTACCTGGATCCTATTAGACGAGTTTATTCAGATTAGATAGTTACTTGAGATAGACTTTACCCTAGGCCTCCATCAAGCTTGACACCAATATCCCCGAGATCCCTTTTCGAAATTAAGTTGTACATTTTGCGGTAGAAAACTGTCGCGGCCAAAGGCCGGTTCCTCCAAAAATACAGGTTCGCTTTCGCTCGCCAGGAAATAAAATCGGCTCCTAAAAGGCATTAAAGGTCTTAATATTGACAACAAAATGGGGCGAACGTATTAAAATGTCAAAACTAAAGGGGTCTAGAAAAACGACACACCTCCCCTTAAGCAACTTCTGAGTGATAAAGTGGTACATAGAGCTTTGGTTGGGCTGCTGTCTCATTGGTCTCAATCGGTGTATCTATCTAACCCTTTGATGATTATGACGTGCGTTTTGACAGTTTATTCGGGATATTTTTATACCGAAAAATGTACAAATTAATCTAGAAGGGGGATCTAATGGACGTTTTTATAAGTTTGATTGAGGTCTAGGGAGGAAACTTAAAAACAAAAATAATAATAGAAAGATGAACAAATGAGCAAATAAATACGCCCATCCCCCCATAATTGGACGTGTTTATCCCCTTGAGGAGTATGACGCGTTTTGACAGTATATTCTGGCTATCATTCGGCGATTTTTTTCAGTTCTGGAAGGCCCTCTAGTAGTGAGCGGGGTAAAAAACTATCTCGATCCTCCCCTTGACTCCCACAATTATACTCCTTCCTAAACTGAATAAAATCGTCTAATGATAGCCAGAGTAAATGTTATAATGCGTCATAATCCTCAAGAGGACAAATAAGTCCAATTGAATAGATTAGTTCAGTAAGTTTACGTATACCATTGTGTCTTGGTATCTTTTACACAATACAACACACACTATAGTCTATTCGCTGTAAGTAGGCGAGAAATCATGACCTCTATCCTCTGTAACTCAAAAAGGGCTAGAGCTAATTGGCTGTAAATTTCCACATCTATTCCTTGAGTGACTCTTCCCAAATGGTAGACATAATAGCTCGGTTACGCTAGTCGCTTTTGAGTTACAGAGGTTAGAGGTCATGATTGTTCGCCTACTTACAGCGAATAGACTATAGGTTTCCACTAGCTACCACTCGGCTTGCGCAGAATTGATATAAAAAAAAATCTCCCACAGTGACAGCAACAACACCCAAAACAAACCGAACCTCTAAGCTGTCATTATCACCAATTTTGCCACCCCCTCGACCATTTCACACAGGGACCCCTCGCCGACTCTCACGGGAATGTAAAAAGAGAATGACTGTGTTGATGGCAGGCTTAAGGTAATCCCATAATGGCAGTGCAACCACCTACCCTGGCAAATCCTAGCACGGGGGCGAATTGATTTTATGTAACCTGGATGAGAAGTTCGTACAGACATTCATGAAAACCCGTGGGAACCTCTTATTAATGTTGTCAATTATATCTCTGGACACTTATTTATGAATGTAATCTTGCATCCGCAAGACTATCAATTATTCTTCAACAATACACAAATCAACCCTTCATCTTCTCTCAATATTTTTGGTGTACGGTATCTTTTTCATCCGACCTTTCTTGGAAAGATCATATTACCACTCTTGCTAAAACAGTTTCCCAAAAGCTAGGTGTGCTCAACCATCTCTGTTGGTTCTCTACCCATGCACAGCTTCTTGCTCTGTATCAGGGCACAGTGTGCCCCTGTATTGAGTATTGTTCACATGTGTGTGTAGGCTCCACCCATACCGCACTTCTCGAAAGAGTTGAGTCCAAAGCATTTCGCCTCATCAACTCACCTTCTCTTACTAGTTCCCTACAATATCTTTCTACACACCACAATGTTGCATCTATTTACTCTGCTATCGCTATTACAATAACCAGTTCTTCAGAGCTTTCTCGGTGCATACCCCCTTCCTTGCGGCGAGTGTGAGTGAACCGCCTTTCAACACAGTACCACTCCTATTATGTCCAACTCTGCAACAACTGAACTCTAGAACTCTCTCCCTCAATCAATCTTTCCTTCATCATGTGACTTAAACTGCTTTAAACTTCGTTGAGGCAGTTTGACCCCAACGTCCTTTGAATTTGGCTTTGTCACATGTTTGGCTTTCGGGGAGACACTCGATATAGGCTTTTTGTCTCCTTCATACACATAGACAAGTAATAGATGAATGATATAACTATACATACCATTTAATGTAAAGCAAATATCATTACAAAATTAGTTCCAACGGTTGTATTTGCATATAATAACAAAAAGGGTCCGGGAATTTTTATGAGTAACTGTACATTTTTGTTTTCTATGTGGATGAGGGAGACAAAAGGCAAACCTGCCTGCAATTAGGGCCTCCCCCAGAGTTGAAAGGGTGACAGGACCAAAATCAAGGAATGTTCGAGCCAAAGTGTCTGGACACACGGAGTTTGAAGCAATGACAACACCTACTGTATATTAAACAACCTAGCCTAAATTGACCTAACATAATGTAATTGAGTCTAGTCTAGTTCTATTGACACCAACTATTATAATTATAACGATTAGTCTGGTCATTATGGTGAGTCTATACATTGTGACTATACCCTGTTTCCTTCCAACAGACGGTAAATTGCCATGTTCATCTCTTGAATACTCAGCTATTATGTACAGTAGATCTGATAGCGAAATGTGCTATTCATTATGAAAACTTGGCATTAATATGACGGAGAGATAATTATAACAGTTTCCTGTTTTTCTATTGATGGTGGGGTTTTCTGACTCCCCTTCTCCCTCAAGTTTTACTCCATTCGCTTTGAGATTTTAAGACGTACGGCCCATTATTTTGGCGATTTTAAGACATTTCGCCCAATTTCTTTGTCAATAGGAAGATCGTTCGAGTCATTTAGGTGTCGATTTTGTTCCTGGCGAGCGATAGCTCGCCGCGGTATTACTCTCTATGGAAGAACTTGGGAGAATTGGGTTGCACAAACACACATCTGGTATCCGTGGTGGCAAGTGGTGATTGCGTTGACATGGGCCTGCGTAATCCAGTAATGGGGAGATAATAATTGTGGTGGTGTGTGGGTGTGGCGGGATATGGTGACATGAGAGAGAGAGAGAGAGTGTGTGTGAGAGAATGTGTGGGAACTATTAATAGTTTAGTATTCAGAGAAGGTGGTGGAAATGGAAGAAATTAAATAAATAACCTCAATTTGGAACATATGGATGTATTATGATCAAGGGTAAATAATATAATGTGGACTTAACTAACAGGTGAAAGTTTGAAACGTTTGGCAGATGATAATTCTAGGTAGGGCTGAAGACATATTAGCTTAGTATTGCGTAAAAATTAGTAGGAATGATAGAATGAATACAAACAAAACATTACATATAAATAACCTTCATTGGATACGTGGTTTATTGAATACAACACAATTACAATTAATTAGTTAGATATAACAGAAATTGGATCAAATAGTGACGCGATCAGCTGTTACTCAAACTGGCATTTCTTAATTTTATTTGCCAGGCAACAGCAGTACACAATCGTTGCTAAACATAAACTACAGATTATTTGGTTGGTAAATCCATTAGTTGGCCTGTCATGAATTTGTTATGTGTGTTATAAATTCAGGACAAGGCTTCGGTAAACTAAAATTGTTGCGAGACCCCATAACAAATGGTTTTAGGCACCGCACACTTTCATCAATTGTATGTCATTAACTGGTCAGGCTCGATAGCTGAATCCGACTGTATTTCTATAATGTCGCAAATAATTCATGAGGTAATCATATACTAAAAATAGGATTTTTTTTTTTTTGCATGCTAATTCAGTCAGCCAGAGCGAATTCGTCAGCTAATAACAAAATAATTAACTAACCATGTCGCCAATTATTCAGCAACTCAGTATGTCAGCCAGCCACTCAGCATGGTAATCAGTCAGCCTCTGCCAGCCATATATTCTACCACTCATTCAACCAGGTATCCTACCAGTCGGCAAGTAAAACAGTCAGCCAGTTAACCAGTTAACATAATATTCAGTCAACCAGTGAGCCCATCAGTCAACCAGTCAGCCCATCAGTCAACGAATCAGCCCATCAGTCAGCCCATCAGTCAACCAGTCAGCACATCAGTCAACGAATCAGCCCATCAGTCAACCAGTCAGCCCATCAGTCAACCAGTCAGCCCACCAGTCAACCCATCAGTCAACCAATCAACCCACCAGTCAACCCATCAGTCAACCAGTCAACCCATCAGTCAACCAGTCAACCCATCAGTCA
>CM064487.1:22753360-22803541 GCA_032716605.1 Paralithodes platypus
GATGGAGGGGAAAGAAGAAGGAAGAGTGGGCAGACAGGGATGAAGGAAGGGAGAGAGAAAAGAGGGGTGTGTAGAGAGATAAAGAGAGGCTGGAGGGGAAAGAAGAAGGAAGTGAGGGAGGAAGGAGGAGTGTGTAGAGAGAGAGAGAGAAAGAGAGGGTGGAGGAGAAAGAAGAAGGAAGGGAGAGAGAAAGGAGGAGTGTGTAGCGAAGCGAAAGAGTGGAAAGAAGAAGAAAGGGAGAGAGGAAGGAAGAGAGAGAGGAAGGAAGGGTGTGGCGGTAAAGAGGAAGGAAGGAGACAGGGCAGCACACCACTAACCACCTATTATGTGAGGTACGAGGGTGAGGTATTAGAAGGATGCTAGACTACAGACACACTGGGCGAGGGTTGGTTTTAAGGGGGCTAACCTCGATTTGTTTTTCTCTCTTTCCCTCTCTCTCTGGGTTGTATCCATTCGGCCCCATTTTTCCTACTGTTTTAAGACATTTATCCCCATCCAGGTGCTGATTATTTGCTGGCGAGCGGTAGCTAGCCAGCATATTTTTTAAAATGTTTTTGACAGCAGGCTAAATTTGTACATTTTTCGATAGCCGGATTTCTCCATACAATGTTAGCTCGCTATCGCTCGCCAGGAAGAAATCGACATCTGGATGGGGATAAACGTTTTAAAACAGTAGGCTGAATGGGGCCGAATGGATACAAGCCAGATAAATAGAGAAAAGGAGAGACTAAAAGCAGGTCACCCCCCTTAAGGAGGGACATAGATAGATAGACATATGGACAGACAGTAAGAAAGGAAGGAAGTTGTGAAGGCAGCGAAGGAGAGCATGGGAGTGAGAGAAAGGAAGAACAGAGACAGGCGACTACACCGTCTATCGATTTCACGATGCTAGACTATACAAATTGAACCATAGACGTTCATAGTGAGAAGGTATCGTTGCCCACATAAGTTATGTTTCTCTCCGTGATTTTATACATGGAAATATAAAGCGCATGATTGAATTACGAGTGTAGTTTCTTATGCAATGGTTAACTCATCTGACTATTTATAGTCAACTGATAATCAAAAGAAACCACACTCGCAATTCATTCATACAAATTTCAGTTTCATTCATAATCACACTCGCAATTCACTCATACTAATATCACTGTCATACATAAACCACACTCGCAATTCACTCATACTAATATCAGTCATACATAAACCACACTCGCAATTCACTCATACTAATATCAGTCATACATAAACCACACTCGTAATTCATTCATACAAATTTCAGTTTCATTCATAATCACACTCGCAATTCATTCATACAAATTTCAGTTTCATTCATAATCACACTCGCAATTCACTCATACTAATATCACTGTCATACATAAACCACACTCGCAATTCATTCATACTAATTTAACTTTCACACATAAGATTACGACGAAGAACAGAACTTATGTGGGTAACTGTACATAGATCAAGATGGGAAGATAGGGAGATAAGGAGAGCAACGAAGGAAGGAAGGAATGGAGAGATATATAGAGAGGAGAAGAGACATGGCCCCATAACACTAAACCACCCATTAAGAGGTCCACATCGTGTTTTTTTATCTCTCTCTCCCACTCTTTCTGGCTTGTATCCATTCAGCCCCATCCAGCCTACTGTTTTAAGAAGTTTACCCCCATCCATGTGTCGATTTTTTTCCGCGAGCCAGCATATTTTTCTAAATGTTTTTGACAGCAGGCTAAATTTGTACATTTTTCGATAGAAATATGTCTCGGGCGAAGCCGGATTTCTCCATACAATGCTGGCTCGCTATCACTAACCAAGAAGAAATCGACACCTGGATGGGGATAAACGTCTTAAAACAGTAGGCTGAATGGGGCCAAATGGATACAAGCCAGAGAAAGAGAGAACAGGAGAGAAAAAAACAGGTCACTCCCCTGTGAGGGGAGTGAGGCACGAGGTTGAGGCACAATGATACCAGACTACAGAGAGAGACACTGGACCATGGACGTATGTAGGGAGAATTGTAGGGTTAATTTTCCATCATAACCCGAATAAATAAGCTGATGGTAGTTACAATATTATATGAAAATCATTACACCTTTATTGGACTTTAACATAAATACAGTAAGTATTTTTGTTTTGGGCCTGTCGAATACCTTAAATGTATAGTCACCTACACATGTAGCTGGTACATTACTATACGGCAAAAGTTAAAAAGTGAACACTGATTAAAGGAAAGCAATGACATCGTAGTTTGTGGCTCAAGGGAACGTTTCAAAATTTTGCGTTACCTTAAGATAATTAAGTGTTCAAGAAACTTTATACCACTCACTTATCCACTTGACTCGCTGCTCTCTCACTCTCACTCACTCACTCACTCTCTCTCTCTCTCTCTCTATCTATCTATCTATATATATATCTATCTATCTATCTATCTCTTTCTCTCTCTCTTTATCACAGTTACTACAGACATCCCAAAACAGCGGCGTGAGGACTTTAATTCCCGACATCCTCTCTCCCGCTACCTGCCGCTGACCACACCTGTCCACACTTACGGGAGAGGGGGGGGGGGTCACGTTTTGGCGGCCCTATCAGACTCTCACGCCGGAAGATATTAAGGTTAGTGTATACATACAATAGTTTCGTTGTATAGACAGCCTTCGAAATGCATGTAGTTGTTGATTACATTGGATTGTGTGTGTATGTTTATGAATTTGATCTAGTAGTATATATGCCTCCAATCTTAGCATCCACTATACAAGAGCACACTGATACAATATACAGGCTTGCAAAGGCGTGTGCGCACACATAAACATAAACACACACACACACAAACACACACACACACACAATGCTCTTCAAATTATTTTAGTATTCGTTTTGTATTGGCAAAGAACAATATTATTCTTCGCATGATGATCACCTGAAACCTAATGTAAAACAAAAAGAAAACACACAAACAAAAATCATCAGCAAATCCCAGCAATAGTATGAAACACTAGGGTCTTTTATATAACACTATTAGTTCTTCGACAACTCAATTATAATGTAAAACTTGCAAAATAAAAAAAACAGAACTGGGACGACACAAGATAAACGCAAAGGAACTAATCAAAATCGCTATGTGGAAATAACGCTTAATAAAATCAAATTTGGAATAAAAGAACACAATCCACCACATAGGGTGTACATCGCTACATACACAGTTAATTTATTTCCCAAGCAAACTAATCGCACACATAACAATGCACTATCATCATGTTCAAGGAATTAGTCAGTTTGGGAATTAACATACTATGTCAACCAATATTTCTCAACCAGTTAATACTTAGTTAAGATCAACCAAAACAATTCCAACTTATATTCTTAATTGATCTAACTTAACTTAAAATAGTATTGGTTTATTTAGCACTGGTTGAGAGCTAATTGTTGCATTAGTCATTGAGTTATGCTAGAACCAAGAGTAGTATATAAAAGTATGTACAGCAGTTCGTCATATCTGTTCATGGGATTCACCGATAATTTTTTTTATTTTTTTTATATTCCATCTACTCCCTCTCGGGCATAGGCTTAGAGCCTTAACACTACACCGCTGAACACGGTGAGGCCCGTGAGGTCTTGTTCCAGTCTAGAGAGTGAGACATGCGAAGCACCCCGGCTCGAAGCAACTCCATCTCTGAAGCCGCTTCGCCTCTGCGCTTCACCGTCTCATCCCCCACACTCGGACCCTCACTCTCAGAACGCCACCTATTGAGCAATTAACTCACTAGGCATTGCCCCCCTGTAACATATTTTGAATATGGGAATATTCATACAATGCTATTTAATCAGGGAACAATGAGGGTATTTTGATGGCATTTCGGTGTGCTGTGGTAATGCACTGAAACTAGGTACAGCACAAATTCCATCCCAATAATATCTTCCCATTGACATATTGGGATTCGAACCCGGGTCCATTGGATTACCAGTCCAGTGGCGTCCAATCACCAAAACTGTTTAACTCATTCATAACTCATTCATAACGAATTTGTGTGTGTGTGTGTGTGTGTGTGTGTGTGTGTGTGTGTGTGTGTGTGTGTGTGTGTGTGTGTGTGTGTGTGTGTGTGTGTGTGTGTGTGTGTGAGAGTGTGTGTGAGGGGGGTGGCTTAGTAGTATATTAATTAAAAAGGTCATATTAAAAGTTTGAGGAGATATATCATGATTTATTATTACCATGCCTGTACAGCACACAACATTCCAGCACCCGCCTGTCTGACTGTCGTAAATCAAGGGCATACATAGGGGTAATGGTGTCGACCTTGTCTCTCTATTACCACCATAACACCTGTCGCTCTACCTCTACCTCTCTCTCTCTCTCTCTTTACTCTCTCTCTCTCTCTCTCTCTCTCTCATATGTAAATCTATGCAAATATCTCTTTTTCTTTCTCTCTCTCTCTCTCTCAAGTCAGGCTATTCGCTATTGGGAATGCCCCTGGAAGTGACTCCTTGGAAAAGGATTTGGGTGTTCTGATTAGCAGTTACCTAAAGTTTTCCAAACACTGCATTGAAGTAGAGAAGAATGCTCAGAATATTAAGAGGCTTTGTAAGTATAAATGAGGAAATAGTCCTCACACTCTACAACGCTCTGATACGGCCTCTCCTGGAGTATGCTGTTCAATTCTAGTCCCCAGCACTCGGAAAAGATATAGAACGACTGAATAGATTACAAGCTAGGGTTACAAAGGTTATTCCATCGATTAATAGACTGAGCTATGAGAGCCGGTTGAAAGCTCTTGATCTCTTATCGTTAGAAACTCGTAGACTACTAGGTCAGCTCATTAAAGTTTATAAAATACTTAATAAGTTTGACAATGTGGATTGTAGCAAAATGCTTAACCTAAGTATGAATACAACACGCAACCATGGCTGGAAGTTGAAATTGAAAAGATTCAGCACTAGTATTTGTGGAAACCTTTTGAGATATAAGACTTGTTATACTTGGAACAAACTTCCTTCAGAAGTTTTAAACAGTCCTCAATAGAGCAGTTCAAAAAGAGAGTACATAGGAAAGCAAGCCACACAAGATCTACTAATCATTTCGAGGCTGCTTGTATCTAAACTCCCTAGCCTATTATGTAAGTGAGAAAATATGGCTTAAACGGGACTGGATTTATCTCTTCCATGCAGAATACATAAACTGACATGGTACTCGACAGAGAAAAAAATATATAAATATCTTACTATATCTATTGTACCAAAATAGTTAATGTGGCCATGTCTTGTTATTCGTCTGTAAACAGTCAGTCGGGGATTAAGGGCAAGATATTTGTCTCAGAGATTGATGTAGATGTCCACACTGCTGCAGTCTATAATATTACTAGGCAGTGTGGGTGAGGGCTGGTCCTATCCAGAGTGAGGTTTGGCATCATCTACCCAACCTTAGCTGTTGTGTCTGTCTCTTTTACTGTCATACTTTTCCTTTCGGGGGCAGGGAGCTAGGAATCCTCCTCCCCTTGTATAATTATCCTACTCGACGAGACAGAGAAACGAGCAAGAGAACGCGAAAGTGGTCCCAGATCCTGAGAACAGGAACTTGTATTTTTTTTTCTTTCTGGCTCTGTTTCGTGTTGGCCACCCCCCAGCAATGGGGTATGAGCCTGAGTATATACAGTGTGTGTAAATAGTATTTTGCACACTCTGTAATGAATGTAATGCACAATACAATCTGTCTCTCCACTTTGAGTATCTCCTCGGAATGGACCGCAAGGTCTTTGAAATAGAAAGTATTCCTTGTAACACATTCCTTGTGTGTGTGTGGGGGGGGGGGGGATACAATAACTTGTGTGGAGTTATGCCCTATACCACCTAACACTCCCACTACTGTTGGCGGGGGAAACAACCAAAACCATTCTGAGAGCCCTTTATCTCATCAGCGTATATGAAGAGCGTCAGAGCACCGGTATCATAGGAGCAAAGGGTTCCCGGCAATATTCGGTTGGCAATGAGTGAAGGATATTACAAAGGGAAACACATACTGAAACACATCACTCCTGTTCATGTACGCAAAGACCCATATTAACAGTCACATATACTGTACCTCTATATAGCTTTTACGTTCACACACACACACACACACACACACACACACACACACACACACACACACACACACACACACACACACACACACACACACACACACACACACACACACACACACACACACACACACACACACACACACACACACACACACACACACACACACACATAACCTATATATTCATGCACACAAAGACCCACATTAAGAGTCACACATACCTCTGTGGATTTTACACTCACACACACACACACACTACTGAAATACATACATCACCTCAACTCATACACAAAGACCCACATTAACATTCACACATACCGCTATAGCTTTTACGCTCACAAAGGCCACTATACGCAGGTGCACACAACCCTTCATTACGCATACAAAGACACACATACACACACAGGTGCACACACGGCTTTCAGGGGCGACACGAAATATGACTAGACACATAATTCCTGTATGGGAAGGGTTATCGTTCACGACATTACAGTAGCCACCATGTTGAAGACGTAGTGCATTAACGCTTTCAATATGTTAGATGCACTTTTACATTATATTTTGGTTATCATTGGACGGTTTTATGCAACTTAGGAAGGATCTCTAGGAATCAACGGACAATCTATC
The DNA here is from genome assembly GCA_032716605.1 of Paralithodes platypus. Classification (NCBI taxonomy): domain Eukaryota; kingdom Metazoa; phylum Arthropoda; class Malacostraca; order Decapoda; family Lithodidae; genus Paralithodes; species Paralithodes platypus. Next base: position 22,760,067 of record CM064487.1, read on the forward strand.
TTACCTAGGGGAAGGTTTTTAGTTTGTTCCCTAGACCTCCATCAAGCTTAATTTACACCCCCAAGACCCTCTTTCAAGATAAATTTGTACATTTTTCGGTAGAAAATTGTTCAAGCCAAAGGCCGGTTCCTCTTAAATTAGAGGCACGCTATCGCTCATCAGGAAATAATCGACACCTAAATGACAGAAAAGTCTTGAATATTGACATAAATGGGGCGAAAGTTCTTAAAATCGCCAAACTTAAGGGGTGAACGTCTTAAAATCTCAAAAGCAATGGGGCTAAATATGAGGGAGAATAGGGTCCAGAAAAAAATCCTTCAAGTGGAAATCTCCCCTCAAATCTCCTCCATCCCCTTCAAGTTCTTTCCAAACAAAATCAAATCGTACAATAATAACCAATAAAATCTCAACGCTAAAGAGACTAAGCACGAAGGAGAAAAAGCAGCCGCCTCCCACTTAATCACTAATTTATCTTCCGTATATATAAATAAATAAATAAATAAATAAACACATAAATGTATCAATCAATGGCAAAATGGTTAATATTATAGCACTAGAAGGCAGACGGCAAAAATGTATGCACAATTAAACCAAAACAATATAGAAGTTAGGTTAGGATGAGTTGACTTAATTTAGGTTAGGATAAGGTACGTAACCACACGAACACAGATAGCAATATATATACACACACACATACACTTACACAGATAGATAGTAATAAACACACACACACACACACACACTTAGACAGATATAATACACACACTAACACACGCACACACACACACATTGAAATATACACACACATAAAAATACACACACATAGAATTACACACACACACACACACTCAACAGGTATCGTAACTCTCTACACAGACGGGTGATAGAATACGGGGGGGGGCTAAGTGCAATTTTCAAGGGTGGACTAATTTATAGGTAGGTTATGGCCGCTTGGCACGACATGTCTGCTGTTGCTGCCTAGAACTGGGCGATCTCTATTTATTTTTATGTATTGCTTGTTTCTTTGTTAATTAGTTTATGTGTTGTCATATATATATATATATATATATATATATATATATATATATATATCCTGACGGTCGGCGGTTCGAAACCCACTGAGAGATTAAAAACGTTTAGTGGCTCACGTGTATTTGTGATATATACTCAAAATATATATACAGTATATATATATGCTGCATTTAGTACTTTATCTAATTTGTGTTGAGTTATTGATATGTAAATTTGTGTATATGTTAATTGATATATTGATAGAACTAATTATGTTTTGTGTGGGTTTGCTTTTGCCTTTAGTTTGCCATGTTATTGTGCTTGACCTTCAATGTGCAATTAACGTTTGTAGTGTGTTTACAGTATATACTCATGTTACTTATACTTCTTTTTGTCTGACCGGTTTTAATTTTTTTTTTTTTTTTTTCCCAGCGAGTATTTTGTTTTGTTTTATATTATATATTCATAGTTTTTGTTTCATCTAAGGGACATTATTTCCATGCGTGTATTGCTTGCTTTGTGCATTCTTATTGAGTTGGTGTTATTTTTGATCGAGTATGTTATCTGTGTGCTCTGTTATGATATGTTATAATAATCCAGATTGTATGTGAGAGAGAGAGAGAGAGAGAGAGAGAGAGAGAGAGAGAGAGAGAGAGAGTACAAAGGAGTACAAAGGAAATCAAGCAACAACAGATCTAGTGACCCTTCTAGGCTGCTTGTCCTCCAAAACACTGAGGATCAAGTGTCCAAACAGTGGTTTAGAGTGGGTAAGGGAACATTGGAAAGGGAACTACTGCCCTAGGGGACATATGGGTTAGTAACTGAGGGGAGGATAAAGTTATTCATTTACAAACGCAGTCAGTCGCGGGTTTGATGCGAGATATTTGTCTAGGCGGAATTTAAATGAATCAACGGTGCTGCAGTCTATAACGTCTCGGGGAAGCCCATTCCACAAGTTGACAACTCGATTGAAGAAGAAATTCTTAGATTCGTGCGAGTTAAAAGATTTACCAATAATTTTGCAACCGTTTCCCCGCGTGTAATTAGATTGGTCGATAGTGAAGTACTTACTACAGTTCATATTGTCGATGCCTTTGATGATTTTGAACACTTGAATTAAGTCGCCTCTTAATCTGCGCTGGGTTAAAGGAAATAGATTTAATTCTCTAAGACGCTCTTCGTATGGTTTGTTCTTTAGGCTAGGTATCATTTTGGTAACTCTACGTTGAACTCGTTCTAGCTTGTTTATATCTTTTTGGTAATAAGGGCACCAGGATTGAACGCAGTATTCCAGAAGAGGGCGGACAAAGGAATTGTAAAGGGTTAGGATAACTTCTTTGGATTTATGCTCAAATGACCTGCCTATAAAGCCAATTATTTTGTTTGCCTTCTTAACAACTTCTGAACATTGTTGACTCGGTTTTAGGTTACTCGATATTGTTACTCCCAGATCAGTTTCTCTGTTTACATTCTTAAGCTGAGTGCCATTCATCGAATAGTTTGCTTTCTCATTTAGGTATCCGACATGTAGTACTTTACATTTATCCGCATTGAAACTCATTTGCCAAATTTGGGCCCAACATGACAATTTATCTAGATTGTGTTGCATATCGTCAACTTGTTCTTTTGAGAGTACGCTATTTGCAATTTTTGTATCGTCAGCAAATTTTGAGATTGTGCAGGTGAGACCCTCATCTATGTCGTTGATGTAAATTAGAAAGAGAATTGGTCCTAGTACCGATCCCTGGGGTACCCCGCTACTTACATTGGTCCATTTAGATGCCTTACCGTTTATGACTACCCTTTGCTTTCTGTTGCTGAGCCAATTTTCTATCCATTTCAACACACCGTCTTGTATTCCATGCGCTTTTAGTTTTAGCAGTAAACGTTTGTGGGGAACTTTGTCAAAGGCCTTTTGAAAATCAAGGTATATAATATCTACAGCTTTACTCTCATCGTAGAGGTTGAGGATATCGTGGAAGAAGTCTAAGAGGTTTGTTAAACAGGAACGTTTTTTACGAAAGCCGTGTTGAGTATCTTTAAGTATGTTATTTTCCTCTAAGTGATTTACGAGTCTGTCTCGTATGACCGTTTCTAGCATTTTACATACAACTGAGGTTAAGCTAATTGGACGATAGTTACTGGGTAGGGATTTGCTGCCTTTTTTGAATATCGGTGTTACGTTGGCTAGCTTCCACTGATCAGGCATAGTTCCAGACTGCAAGGATTTATTGAATAGTAATGTCAGTGGTTTGGAGAGCTCATTCTTAGCTTCCTTTAGAACTCTAGGCGAGATTGTATCAGGTCCTGGCGTTTTATTTACCTTGAGTTTATCTAAACAATTCAATACTTCTCTCTCTGTAACGGTGATATTGCTTAGAACATCTGAATTATCAATCTGAATCGGCGATGGTGTAGGGATATCACTGAGGTCTTCTGTTGTAAAAACTGATGCAAAGAAGGTATTGAGGGCATTACTCATTTGTACTTCGTCTTTGGTGTATTCTCCTTTTTCATCGACTAACGGTCCAACAGTTGAAGTAACTACTTTTTTCTTTCTGATATAACTATAGAATTCTTTCGGGTTTGTTTTACTTTGATTCGCAATATGTAACTCTAGGGTCTTTTTACTTTGCTTAATTAACTTTTTGGCTTTGCGTCGTAGCTCTACAAATTTCTCTCTTTCAAAGAGAGAGAGAGAGAGAGAGAGAGAGAGAGAGAGAGAGAGAGAGAGAGAGAGAGAGAGAGAGAGAGAGAGAGAGAGAGAGAGGGGGAGAGAGAGAGAGATGGAAAGAGGAAGGGAGAGAGAGAGCGAGAGCGAGAGCGAGAGATAGAGAGAGAGAGAGAGAGAGAGAGAGAGAGAGAGAGAGAGAGAGAGAACAAAATAGAGAGTGAATTCCTATGAGTGACCTAACCCTTTATTCCCCCATATTATTACCCCACCCATCCTAAATCACCCATTCTCTCCACCCTAGCTACACCCAACCCACACCTCACTTGCTACCAGTACTTCTACACAATCACACTATTTCCACTTGAGTTCGTACAATTCAATACATTAGGCTCTTAGAGGCAAAATATGATACACAGGACGCCGGTATAGCACAGTATATATATGTTAGTATGCATTAAGCTTACATCTTTGTAGTAAAATATATGTTAGAATTAGCTAGTATGTAATTCTCACGTATGTTCAACCTCTGGCTGCAAGTCTACATAAACCGTGTATTATTATTATTATTATTATTATTATTATTAGTAGTAAAAGAGTAGTATTTTTACACACACACACACACACACACACACACACACACACACACACACACACAGGAAGGAAGTGCAGGTAGGCGGAAGAGAAAGGGGGTGGTGGAGTGGACTAAAGGAAGTGGTTATAAGGATCAATGGGAGAAACAAGCGAATAATTAGAGATCAAGACCAACACTACCACGTGAGAGAGAGAGAGAGAGAGAGAGAGAGAGAGAGAGAGAGAGAGAGAGAGAGAGAGAGAGAGAGAGAGAGAGAGAGAGAGAGAGAGAGAGAGAGAGAGAGAGAGAGAGAGAGAGAGAGAGAGAGAGAGAGAGAGAGAGAGAGAGAGAGAGAGAGAGAGAGAGAGAAATGTTTCCATATAGTTACATATTATACAGTATAAATATGTATAGTAGATTCACAGACCAGTTGGTTCCAACGAGGTAATCCGGCCTTAATAACTACTGGTAAACAGTTGATTCCCATATTATATGGACGTGGAAGAAGAAACAAAGAAAAAGGCCCTCTTCCCACCCTCAGCTCTGATAATTCAGTACTGTACAAGAATAGCTTGGCTTGAGGGAAATATCATAGAAAAGGATGAAACTGGTATGGCAGATTTATATATAGATCCACAAACACTTTTCTATTCACTTACTCTCTATCTTTAGCAAAGACCTGCAATTGTTCATAGTTATAGATAGTGGGCCCAAGAAGGTCCTACAGTAAGTACCATATGAATCCCGATTGGTGGTCGGGGTCCCGGCCTCCAACTTTTACCATTTACAGTACACCTAAATTTGATAAAGCTAAACATACAGCAGGACTGTATGTAGGTCACTCGGTCAAATTTCAAGCACCAATAGTATGCATAATAAGAACCATTATGAAGTCACTTTCTCCACTGAAGATGTCATTGTTCCTCATCGTGACATCCTATACGGCGCCATATGAATCAAGAGTGGTGGTCGGGGGAGGGGGCACAGGACTTACCGTACCAATCGACTTTCATTCAAGACGGGCGGATCAGACCGGGATTGCTCAACTATACTGTATATATAACACGGACAGCTCCAGCTGGGTAGCCCTGCTGCTGCATTATAAAAGTGTACGGACTAGTATACTGTAAATTCAAAGACATGGGTACAGAGACATGAGGAGCGCCGAGTTCATTGCAAGGTGATTATTTGCGCAATGACCATGTCGTATAGGAATACAAGATATACATTTGGCAATGTTTTTTTAATATATTTTCACATAATGATTTTGGTAGATGTGCTGGAAAGTGTGAAAAGGAACAACTTGAGATGGTTCGGCCATATGGAACGTATGGAAAGCGAGAGAATGACTAAGAGGGTGTATGAGAGCGAGGTGGAGGGACAGAGGGGGAGAGGTAGACCGAATATGAGGTGGAAGGATGGAGTGAGGAAGTACATGAACGAAGGTGGTGCTGGTTGGGGGGAGGGGCGTCGACTGACTGGGGACAGAGGTGCATGGGGGCGGTTCGTTCGTGGCCACCCCTTCGGGGATCACGGCGTCAGGCAATAGATAGATAGATAGATAATGATTTTGGTTGATTTAGTTTCCAACATCAGATTCATTCTAATGTTGAGTATGTGTATATTTCCGTGTGCATTCTGCATACTTTCTAATAGCTTTTTTATATTTCATTACAAATATTGTAATATGTAATATATATTTGTATTTACTGTATATATTATGAAATACAGATGATTGATTGGTTGATTGATTGTAAAAGGGAAAGAAGATAAACAAAGAATAAATTATGAAATACGGTGGCCTTAGTTGAAGAGCCGTGGGTAGCCCTCCAGCCCCAGATACAATGCACCCCCACCTTCTCTTGTTAATAATGTAGAGGGTAGACAAAGAGGAACACTACTGTAGTTAGCAAGGTGGGCGTGCAGACGAGAGAGATTGTTGTATTGTGGCAAGGAGTAGCGTCGTCTGTAAGGAAAGTGCCACTGCCATGTAGACTACCTTGCACTGTATTCCGTTTGCCTTCCAACACAACACTCTATACTCGCTCCAAAAGTATCAAACTGCTTTAAGCTTTACAATGTGAAACAACATTATATTCCAGGACAATATGTATTGTATACTGCGCTCTGATAATATTGTCAAAAATCTAAAGGATACGCGTAGTTGTTCTTCTGAGATCATACATGTGTGTTATCAAGTTGTCAAACTACCCCACCTGATGGTAAACCGGAGTGGTATGACAGTTTATAGGTGGTATTTCATGTAATTCATCATATACATTAACCTGTACAGATAATTATTAGAACATGTTGATGAATAACCTATATGTATTCGGTCCATGTAACTTGGCATAATTCATGTAGTACGATGGATAACACGAATAAGAAAAACATAGCATGTATACACCATGGAGGAAGGTGTTAATATATTGACATAAAACTCCCTATAGATAACTTTAGTTAGGAAGGCCACCTGCCACTTCACACATTCACCAAGTTGCAAGCTTACACTTCTATGCAATAACTCAGCATTAATTTCACCCAACCATTATTCAGATTTTAACTTAATCGAAAATGCTACTGTTATCCTAATGTAAAAGGTTTGCAAGACAATTGGTAGAGTAGATATTCAGATGACTGTAAGCGCTAGGTGTCGCTATTTCGGGGGAGGTCTACACTACTCCCATTGCAACACTAGATTGCATTGGCCTTTGAGCGAATTGCAAGTGTGTTGTAAGGCTAAGGAATAAGGATTTCATTAAGAGATTGGGGGGATCTAAACCGGTTTGGGTGCTCGTAGACATAATGCAGAGTTGTACATTGTCTGAACCACAATGTATAACGCCCTATTTAGTATTATATCCCTCTGCAATATTGTTCTTCTATTATAGTGCACATCCCTTTCCTCTATATTGTTCTTATATCTACCAGACTAATAATAAGGAATGTTATGATATATTGAAAGAACTATGCATTTAGGGACACTGTTGCCTATTCCATGTTGAGCGAAGACTAAGAAACTGATATTATATGTATTTATATATTTATTAACATTCTTTATTTATCGTCCAAGGACTGGATATTAAGGGGACGGTGGTTATTTTTCGGAGTCTATTTATTTATAATATCAATTTATTGTTTAGTTTAATCCCTAGACCTCCATCAAACTTTAAAAAACATTCATTATACCCCATACGAGATTAATTTGTACATTTTTCGGTAGAAAAATGTCACGGCCGAAGGCCGGTTCCTCCACAATTACAGGCTTGCTATCGCTGGCCAGGAAAAACAATCGCCACCTAAAGGGCACGAAAGTTCTTAATATTGCCAAAGAAATGGGGTGAAAGGTCTTAGAATCGACAAACTAACGGGGCAAATATCTAAAAATCGGAAAAATAATGGGGCTAAACATGAGGGAGAAGGAAATCTAGAAAAACGGCCTCTATCCCCTTAAATGTTAGGTTATATTTAGCCCGAAATGTTAAGAGCACAAAACATTATATATGCTGGTTTTTTTCCTCTGTATATTCCCAGCCACCAATTTATCCACATACCTGTACCTATTCTTCCTCCCTTCTATTCGGCAGATTTCTCATGCTCCCTCCCACGCCTCATCATACATAATTGGTAGCGTGAGGAATGCTTTTGTAGTTCATTCACAACTCTGATAATCACCTGTTCTAGCGTGGAAGATGGGGAATGAAGGCGAGCAGGTTAAAAAGGCCACGACCCAAATGGCCACGCTTATAAATGGCCACACTCCAAAGCGGCCAAAAAATTAAACGGCCACACTTATAGGCTATATGACTACACTCCTAAGCAGTCACAACTCAAACGGCCACACTTATATATGGCTACACTCCTATAAGCGGCCATAACTCGGTCACACTCCTATAAGAGGCCATGATCCAAATGGCCACACTCCTATAAGCAACCATGACCCAAACGGCCACACTTATAATTATATGGTTACAGTCCTATAAGCGGCCACAACCCAAACGGCCACACTTATTAATGGTTACACTCCTAAGTGGCCACAACCCAAACGGCCAAACTTATTAATGGCCACCCTCCTAAGTGGCCACAGCCCAAATGGCAACACTTATTAATGGCCACATACCTAAACGGCCACACATATTAATTGCCACACTCCTAAGCGGCCATACTTATAAATAGCCACACTACAAAGCGGCCACAACCCAAACGGCCACAATCCTAGGTAGCTTATTAAAGGTTAGGTTAGGTTAGGTTATAATTAGGCTTGGTCAAGTTAGAATAGTTAAAAATTAAATAAGATTAGTTAGGTAAGGTTAGAGTTAGTTAGGCTAAATTGAGTAGTTTAGTTAGGAGACTGCAGGCGTTCTGGCTCAATCCCTATTACACAATTGCTAACCTTTGATGATTTTATATAGCTTAAGAAGTGCCCTTGTCTCTCATAGGCTCTTATTAAGCTGAATATAATAATAAAATGTTATCAATAATCAACGAAGGAAGGATGTCACCATGTTGAAAGAGCTATACTCTGTTTATTTTCATCTGACGATAAATTGAATCCCTTAGCAGCGATTTTTTTTCGATACTTAATGGGAAAATATGAAACTGCTATGTCTCTGCATCATACTAAGACTATGTTTATATAATTAGCACCACATTTCACTACAAAATATTTAAAATAACTGAACAATCTTGATAGGAGCTTTGCAATTTACCGTCAGTTAAAAAGAAACAGACTATAGCTTAGTCGATTCAATGACATTACTATTTTTGTTTACCTACTTTCAAAATTGCAATTCAGTTTAGGAAGGAGGGTTAGTTATGATAGGCTTTACCCTTTGATTTTCATAGGTCCTTCCTAAGCTAAGTAAAATCATAAGACAGTTGTGACAATACAGTAAATAAATCGGAGTTCGATAGAAGTGATTAAGTTACTGTATGTTATAGGTTAATTAATATAATTCTCTCTCTCTCTCTCTCTCTGTCTCTCTCTCTCTCTCTCTCTCTCTCTCTCTCTCTCTCTCTCTCTCTCCATAACGACCATTACCCGTGAAGGAGGACCTGCTTGACGAAGAAGGAAGGGACGTGATGGATAAACCTCGAATAATTCAAGGACCCGATGCTAAATTGGGAATGCAGATCTGGGAGCCTTACTTTCTGCACAAGCCTAAGGGGAGCTATTTGTTTTTTTGTTCTGGACCCCCTTTTCCCTCATGCAAGCCCCCTTACTTATGACATCTTAAGACGTTCGCCCCATTAGTTTGGCGATCTTTATATCTTTTGCCCCATGTTTGTGTCAATTTTACGACCTTTCGTGCCATTAAGGTGACAATATTTTACCTGGCTAGCGATAACGAACCTGTCATTTAGTAGGAATCGGCCTTCGGCCGGGACAATGTAAAAATTCATCTCGATGTTTTTTTTTTTTTTAATCTTTTTAGAATTCTTGAGAGCAAACAAAATATATACATATTTTAATAACATATATAATAACCCCTCCATATTAGTAACTAAAAATAGACCAAATACTGTAATATACCGGTTGACAAAGATGGATTTATACGAAATAACAAACACCCCATGCATTGTTCACGCTTACCTACAATATGTCTTGTTATTTAATCAGAATGTATAAAAAACAGGTACACTCGCACGCCACAGTCTCTAGTCCACTCATTAATAGTCGTGAACTTCACCTTTTTCTAATTATGGAAGTGTATCTCTGGAAACGAATTTATAAAAATAATCGTCTATACATCAAATACAAAACTATACATACTATACATTGCAAAGCAAGATCTATCAACAAATTAATCCAGATAGGCCTAGTTAAAATTGCATAAATATATCACATCAAGATCTATCCAAAAATCAATCCAGAGACTTAAAATAACATAAATAAACCACACATTCCTATGGCATCCAATTGTACCGTACATGTTCATATCCCGGGTCTATCGATCATGTTTATAGACCTAACTGACCAAGGGACTAATTTGTGACGGAACTCGAGTTAACAATGTCCAGATTCCTCAGGGAAGCCCAGAAAGAACCCCTAAATACCTAACAAGGGACGAGAACTACCTGAAGAACACGCACACGCACACACACACATGTAAACACAGGACTGGTATGTATACTTGGATCAAATTGAGCATAATTGGATGAAAGTGATGTTCGAGTACCCAATCAGAATATCATATACCCATCATAATTATTAGTTCACAATTTGGTTTGACTATATTTGTTAATGCAATAGATAGTCGAGACATTACCTTACTTAAGAATAGGCTAGAGAAAGCCAAAACAAAAAAAGTGTAACAAATTATTTGCTCAACTGTGCCGTATGATCGATCTCTCTAAATATCACAGAACCTCTTATGACCACACACACACACACTGGAATGGTATATATATATGATTGATCTCGTATAATAGTATAGACCTCCCATAGCCACACACACACAAAAACACACACAAACACACACACACAGGAATGGTATGTATGATCGATCTCTGCCAAAGTCACAGACCTCCCATGGCCCCACACACACACACACACACACACACACACACACACAGACACGGTATGTACAGTATGATCGATCCCTCCCAATATTATAGACCTCCCCTGGCCACCGCATCAAATTAAGAGAAGCCATTCAGTCCAGGTCAGCCCCAAGAAGATTCCCGGATGAGTGGCCTTTATACCAGAAGCCAAGGAAGGGGAGCCACCGTAACATGTCTGAGGTTAATGAAGCGACGGGGGGTGATGTTCCGATGGGGATATACTGTAACCAAAGAATTCCAATAAACGAACCACAGGTGTCCTTCGATGTCTTGCTAAAATTCCTACATATATATTCCCAGGAGGAGATGTGGTGGAGTTGTCATGCCACTGGACTGGTAATCCAGTGGTCCCGGGTTCGAATCCCGATGTATCAATGAGAAGATATAATTGGGATGGAATTAGTGCTGTACCTAGTATCAGTGCATTACCACAAAGCCCACCGAAACTCCAAAAAAATACCCTCATTGTTCCCTGATTAAATAGCACTGTATGAATATTCCCATATTCAAAATAGGCTACAGGGGGGGCAATGCTTAGTGAGTTAATTGCTCAATAGGTGGTATTCTGAGAGTGAGGGTCTGAGTCTAGGGGATGAGACAGTGATGTGCATAAGGCGAAGCAGCTTTAGAGATATGCTTCGAGCCGTGGGTGGGCAACCAGGACCTGTGCATCTTGCGAAGGCAAGATGACAGGGGCTGGTTGCAGCTAAAAACGCTTCACATTTCTCACTGGAACGAGACCTCACGAGCTTCACTATTGTATGTACGGTTGAATGTACAGTACAGGCGCTCAGCCTATGCTGAGAGCCAAAAATACCAACACAAAACATACATACAAACAAACTCTGATTGACTGACCACATACTAGTCAATTGGGGTTCGTTTGTGGGTATGTTCTGTGTTGGTGTTTTGGGTGCGTGTAGTGGGATTTTATGTGCAGGAATTTTAACAGGACAAAGAAGGACAATTGTGGTTCGTTTATTGGAATTTTTTGTTTAGGAAGTTCGGTAGAATCTTGGAAAACAGTTGTATTCCTTCTACTACTACTACTACTACTACTACTACTACTACTACTATTAATAGTAATATTAATAATAAAGATGGTGATGATGATGATGATGATGATGATAATAATAGTTATATTTATCCTTAATCATACACGCAAAGTATATAAAAAACGTAACATAATAAATCGAGGCTGAGCCCATTCATTGTCAAGCATTTTTGACGGGTTTCTTCATAAATTTTAAGTTAATGATAGTAAAAACTACAATGTTAAAATGGTAAGACAAACAAAAATATAATATAAATATATTAATAGTAGAATACTAATGATATACAAATGTCAATATTGCCATATGATGCAATGTTTACATTTTAATCTACAGGACAGTGTATTATTTGGAAACTTAATCCCTTCTGATATGTCATTCCATAAAATAGAACCCGAGAAAATGATAAATCTTCCCCTTAAATCACTGTTTGGTATTCGTTGCAACTAATCAAACTGGGTGCACTATGTCGCAAGTTGTGGTCTAATCTTTTGTAATCATGTCTGTTGTGATCTTGTACGTTGTGGCCATGTCTGTTGTGGTCTTGTCTGTTGTGGTCTTGTACTGTACGTTGTGGTCAAGTCTGTTGTGGTCTTGTCTGTTGTGGTCTTGTACTGTACGTTGTGGTCAAGTCTGTTGTGATCTTGTACTGTACGTTGTGGTCTTGCCTGTTGTGGTTTTGTACGTTGTGGTTTTGTCTGTTGTCGTCTTATCTGTTGTGGTCTTGCACTGTACGTTGTGGTCAAGTCTGTTGTGGTCTTGTCTGTTGTGGTTTTGTACGTTGTGGTTTTGTCTGTTGTCGTCTTATCTGTTGTGGTCTTGTACTGTACGTTGTGGTCAAGTCTGTTGTGGTCTTGTCTGTTGTGGTTTTGTGCGTTGTGGTCTTGTTTGTTGTGGTCTTGTACTGTACGTTGTGGTCAGGTCTACTGTGGTCTTGTCTCTTGTGGGCATGTACTGTACGTTGTGGTCAAGTCTGATGTGGTCTTGTACTGTACGTTGTGGTCCAGTCTGCTGTGGTCTTGTACTGTACGTTGTGGTCAAGTCTGCTGTGGTCTTGTCTGCTGTAGTTGTGTCTATTCTGGTCACATCTAGTGTGGTCTTGTCTGCTGTGGTCATTCCTGCTGTGGCCATGTCTGTTGTGGTAATGTCCTCTGTTTTTTTATTTGTTATAACTACCCCTGTCAATCACTGAAGAGGTCTTTCTCCAGGGAACCTGCAGCATGGTGGTATTATTGTCCCTGTAGACTATATACTGTACTCTGTGGCACCCAATTCGCATTAATCTCTTACTCGGTATCTATTTAACTCACTCTTTCACTCACTCACTCACTCACACACACACACACACACACACACACACACACACTCTAAATATCTTTCTCTCTCTCCTATCATAGTAGTAAGAGTGTCATTGTTCCCCCCGCCCACTCTACGTCAAACAGTTCGCCTGCCTGGAATGTCTTTGAGAATGAGGGTCTTCACATTCCAGGCTCCCTTTTTTTTTTTTTTTTTTTTTTTTTTTTTTTTTTTTTTTTTTGTTTTTTTTACGCCAACAATGGAGTGAGGAAGATATTGGTTATGAACTTGGGGTACGGGTGCTCTTTTGCTGTCCTTAGTTACCTTACAGTGTTTGGGAGACGGAATGTGATATTGATTAATTATTAACTTCTTGAAGAAAAGGTGCTCTTTTCACGTACGGACATGGATAGGAATTATTGGAATTTTTTGGAACGGCAATTAGGATACACTAACAATTATTCATATATTTATTTGTGTATCTATTTATTTTATTTTATTATTATTATTATTATTATTATTATTATTATTATTTTTTTTTTTTTTTTTTTTTTTTTTTTTTACTGTTTCAGCAAAAAAATCAGATTACTGGGATTCACTAGTTAATGCTAATTATATATTTGTACTTAGTAGGTGTTTAAGTATTTCTGAACACGATTGCACCCAGCTACCTTCCGATGCTTAGGGAAAAATATCATCAAGCACAATCCTAAATAGCAGCCTCATCAAAAAAAAATATATATATATTAAATAAATGCGATTTGTACAACTAATATGCTATCTGTTTGACTCAGTGATATCAAGTTATCATTTATTTGTAAACATTCAGTTTGATATACATTAATCAATATGAGACTGACACCACACTCCTCATTCATTTAAGGGGAGATGGGTTGTTTTTTCAAGACCCCCTTCTCCCTCATGTTTAGCATATTAGTTCTCATATTTTAAGATGCTTGCCCCATTAGTTTGTCGATTTTAGGACCTTTCGCCCCTTTTCTTTGTCAATTTTAAGACTTCGTGTTATTTAGGTGTGGATTTTTTTCCTGGCGAACGATAGTGAGCCTATAATTTTTGAAGAACCGGCCATTGGCCGGGATATTTTTCTACCGAAAAATGTACAAATTAATCTACAAGGGGGATTTAATAGATTTTTTATTTTTTTTTAAGTTTGATGGAGTTCTAGGGAGGAAACTAGACAAATATTGAATAAATGAAAACATTGACCAAAATGTGAACCATCCCCCATTAAAAATACGTTTGCATGTCTGTGGTAGTTTTCGGAATCTAGGGAGGGCAATGGAACTACAGTATATTATTGGTTCAACTTCCGACTCAAGACACAGGAATAGAGATAGGGATGTATCGATAGCTATATAGACTAAATTTACTAGATCAAGACTAATTATATTTATAAGAGTCTCGAGGACAATACAAAAATCAATGTTTTTGCCCATATTTATCAAGAGTTCATGAAATCCTTTGCCAGATGAACAGTCGTGGCCATGAATATTTGAACAAATATGAATAATTATGATATAATGGTGCTGTATATTGGAAAATGGTTAACTCACAATATTGAAATGATCGGTTACACAAACTGTTATGCCAGGTTGTAATACAACTTAGCTTCGTTATTGGCTTTACTCAAATCCAACTGTGGACTTTTAGACTCAATATATATATGCTCAACAGGGACACATCGAACACGTTCTTATTCACAATTATGTACTCGATCAGGTTGTAATAAACACAATAAACACACATAGATAATTATATACTCTTATTTATTCAATGGCATAGAAAGTAATATTCAGGTTCGCTTAGCTAATAATCTGTAATAGCAAGAGAACCAACGCATTCAATTAGATTACAAGATGTCTCTTAATAACATATAGATTATAGATATGGATATAGAATGTGAGCTTAAACTTCACTTAGCTATTATAAGTAATAGTAAGTAAATCACTGAATATAGTTAGAGTACAAGATGTCTCTTAATAACATACAAATGAACATGGAATATTGGATAGTATTACTGGGTAATATGCAATTATATATAGACATACATATACATAGAATAACTCCTTGATAATAATATATATGTGAGTTGAGTGTCTATCGTGAAGTACTCTGATAAGTTCAAGAAAGGTTAAGTTGAACTCTAGAATTACTTACTAAACAATATAACTAACCGCACACAGATTTCTATAGTGATCGTTCAGGAGCGCGGGGCGATATGCGCCCAAGAAATACAAAGGAGGCCGCGCATAGATAAATATGACAAGGTCGGTCAACAGGTCATCCGCTGGACTGCGGTGCGGAAAATAACTTGTGCGGTTGGTTAATGCGATTTTTCTCTTGAATGTGGGAGGAAAAATTTAATTTAAAAAGGAGAAGGGAGATAAATTACTATGACAATTAACTATGTAGTTGGATTATTGTGAGAAAATTTATATTATGAATATACAATTACTTAACTTGCATATGTAATAATAATCTGACGGGTCGAGGAATTCAGATTTAATGATTTAGATATACTAAATAAGAATTAAATATTGAATACAACCTGACCTGAATCATATGATATTTTGACTACAGGAGGTTAAGAAACGCATTAACCCCTAACTGTCGGCGCGCAACATAAGTCGAGTATAATAAATCTGGACTATCTGGCGGCGCGCGACATAGGTCGTGTGGCAATTTCAGCACGTAATGTTGCTGAGAGAGAGAGACAAGTGGTGGCAGGAGAGTAGCGAGCGTATGACTGCTCCAGACCACCGCGGCGAACCTACTGACACGAATCCCACCTCCTCCCTCCCGCTCTCACTCGCTACATACTGAATTTAATGGGGAAAGTACCGAATTACATGCTTTTTGCACTCGCGTTGCGCGGTTGTTGCAAGAAAACTAGCCGTCATAAAAGGATCGTTATGGTTTCATTGGAAAGCTCTGTTTATGCCCTTTCAGGGATAGATATTTGTTTTACGCTCTGGGTCTTATTTAGGCATGAAAATGATCACGTAAACAGCCCTATTTTGGCTAAAAACACCCCGCTGGGCGGTACATATAAATAAACCGCTAGCCCGCTAATCTAGTGTTAATAATATAGCGTGTATTAATAGCTATAATAATACTAGTAATATAAAATGGCGTACACGACGAAGTTGCACTTAGATAAGAATACCTGGTAAGGTATGAAGGAGTTCTGAAATGGTTAACAGATTCCTATAAGGAATACAGAACGAATTAGCGTTGTATTCGAGATTGTGAAATAGTTAAATAATAGATCTATGTAAAGCTAGAAATCCTAGACGAGATGGATAAAAATTATCTATTTCAGAACAGAATAAGCAAATAAGTTATTCATGAATAAACAAGTTAATGCAAAGGATCACAAAGCGTGAATTGGGTTTTCGAAGAAGTTAGATTTAACTTATGATTATAATCAATATTTCTTCTCAAGAAAGATTATCTGAGTTTAAGTAATTATGAAATTGAGCGTAGGTTCTAGGTAAAAGCTAGATTTGAATAGGGAATAGATACACTTTATACACTTCAACTTCGACTTGTTACATACACAATAGAATGGACATATACAAGGAAAATCTGTGAGTATTCGGCTAGATATAAGTTAACACAAGTATGTAACGTATGCATATTATGATTATATAGGATGTTTAACACTAAGTTAATAATACACCTTGGGCACAGATCTAGCTCAATAATTAATATAGTTTCTGAAGGATTAATACATAATGCAATATATATCGATCTTGGGCACAGATCTAGGTAAGAATTAGCACTGGAATACTCGCATATTTCACCTTACCTTCACATCAATAATCACAATGTAAGACACTCAGAGACACTTAGGGTAGGATAAGAGGATAGCATTTCGAGTGCAAGTCTAGCCGACGTGGATCGTAGATTCGGCTGGATGGACATCAATGGGAACTGCCTCTCACGAACAGGGATCCAAGGTCCTGACATCAGAGGGAAACAGCAGGTATAGCTGTAGTCTCGAGGGGGAGGGGGAGGCAGTTTCTACTTCAGTTGTATATCCCGGACTTTTCAGCCGGAGGAATATTACTTAGGTAGAGGTGCTTACTTTCTTTAATTTCAGTGAGACTATGTTCAGGTTATTTCTTAGGGTTAATTTATAGTAAGTCAACTTTAGAAGGACATAGTGAATGGTTGTGATGTAATTTGTGAAGGTACTACTTAGTCTAAAAATACATGGTGGTTATAGGTTTATACATAATCAATTTAAGTATTTTATTTAATACACTCGTTGTGGTTACGAGGTCTAGGTAAGATATATTGTAACTTCCGTGATTCTATGATAATCAGGGGTTATTCTTGGTGAAGTTTATATCCGGGAGTTTCTAGGTTCTCTGAGTTATGTTGACTTCTCCGGAACGATACTGCAAGAGATCCTAGCATCTTCACTTGTTTCTATAGCATTCCGGTCTCTGATGCCTAACTTGCATAAACATTTGCTCATTATATTGCAAGTCAGGCTGTTGGTCGAATGGAGGCTGGTGATAGGTCGAGGTGGTTTGAAAGCTCGTTGGTGATTGGTCCTGCTTCCCACTCTTTTGTATGGGAGACTGACCTAACTTCCTGGTCGTCACAGAACGGGAATGACCTGAAGGAATGGGGAACTCCTCTGCTCCGTTTTCTTCTAAAGTATGGGAAGCTTGTGGATACTCCCATTTCTCCTGCTGGCTTCTCCTCCTGTCCTTTCTATTCTCCTGCAGGCTAGCAATCTTACATGTCCCACTCAACCCCGTTACTTCACAAACGTCTTTTTTTTTTTCCCCTGGCGGAAAATATAATGTTGCAGCAACCAATGCTTTTACACTAATTTGAATTTTATGAAAATACTATATCCCTGTATCATCTTAAGGTCAAGTTTGAATAATTAGCAACATACAGTAGTACCCTGCCAAATCTATATTAAAGGCTCGCTATTGTTCGCCAGGAAAAAATCGACACCTAAATGACTCGAAAAGTCTTAATATTGGCAAAGAAATGGGGCGAAAGGTCTTAAAATCTGAAAACTAATGGGCCGAACGTCTTAGAAATCTGAAAAGTAATGGAGCTAAACATGAGGGTGAATGGGGGCCTGACAAAAATACATCCCCACCCCCCTAAAATGGGTGCGTCGCGATTTATGCGTTTTGGGACCCTACACTGGGAGATAAACAAACGTCCTGTGTGTGTGTGTGGGGGGGGGGGGGGGGGGTACTCTGATATTTAAGAAGCTCTACACCGACCGTTCGACACCCCTCATAATGTTCCCACGCCCCCTCCTCCCCTCCCCCCACCTTCCATTTTCGCGAATTAATCATATTGGTGTCATTCGTGCCCCCTAATCCATCTTTATGCATGGATTTTATCGGTGCCATCTTACAGAGTATTGGTTAGGTGGGTAAGGGAAGGTGATGGACGATGGAGGAAGGTGTGGGGAGGATAATACGCAAAGATTCCTACCTGTGTGTTTGTTAGGCCCTCACCTGGCTAAATATTAATACTCTGTGGGTTATCATTCCATCGAGTACAAATTAAATTTTTGGTCCGGTTGGGAACCTTCGATCTCACTTCGTTGGGAACTTGTAGACATATTTGGTGTGGGTGCTATTGCTTTATTTACGTCTATATTTTACTTCATGAATTAACTCTCCGCAAAACTAAGGGGGGTATACGCTACTGAGAGAGAGAGAGAGAGAGAGAGAGAGAGAGAGAGAGAGAGAGAGAGAGAGAGAGAGAGTGAGAGTGAGTGCATATGAGTGAGAGTGTTGAATGAAGAGTGCTCTGAAATAATGGTCTCGTGAGCATACCGTTACAGCACCCCGTGGAGGCCGCTCACTCACCAATGGAGCGTTTCAACGTCTTCCACAACCATTGGAAGAATGCTGGGTTGATATAAAATGTTGTCTTGATTATGATGCAACATATCTTCAGCAATCGATAGGAAGGATGCCTTTATATGTGACACGTAATATATATATACAGTATATAATGTATGCATGACTGTACGATATGTAAAAAATTACTTCATGTTCCATTATCATTATTTCATAAATGTAGATATACTGTAGAACCATAATGTATGTATGTACGTATGCATGTATGTATGTATGTACTCAGGCACATACCCTACAGCTGAGGGTGGCCAACTCGAGACAGAGCCCGAACAGAAACACTTTAAGTTCCAATTCCTAGGGTTCGGGACCACTTTCGCGTTCCCTCGCCCCTTTCTCTGTCTCGTCTAGAAGGTGAATTATACATATGGAGGAGGATTCCTAGCATCCCGCTAAGGTTGGCTAGAGGATGCCAAACTTCACTCTGGACAGGACCAGCCCTCACCCAGAACCATAATACAGCTACTAAATGTACACTCGGATGCCATAGTCTCTAGCCCACTCAAGAATAGTCGTAGACTTCACCTATTTGTAATTAGGAAAGAATATCTCTGGCAACGAATGTATGTATATAAGCTTTTATACATCAACTACAAAACTATATATACTATTTATTATTGAAAAGCCAGTTATACCCAACAATCACTCCAGGTAGTTATAATTGCATAACTAAAAACATAGAGAGTCCACGAATTGTTATGAGTGGGCTAGAAACTATGGTATTCGAGTGTACTGCAATATAATTGACTTTATTAAGTCGGTACTGAACTTCATTCTAAAGTTTTAAACATGTCTTTCGAATCCAAAAAACTATTTAAAGCTTGAGTGTATATAAGATGAAATCATAAATCTATTAATAAGTTAGATAACGTAGTATAGTATGATAAGCTCATTATTTGATGTTCATGACATAATTACAGTGTTATGGATACAGTATAATTATATACTGTATATAGTATATATATATATAGTATATATATATATATATATATGTATATATATATATGTATATATATATACTGTATATATATATATATACCGTGTTTACTTTTTCTTCTGGTTCTCTCTTGCACTTGGGACTAATCTGGGGGTCCAGGTATGCATGTCCCTTCATGGACCAAATAGGATGAAGACTTGCCCGACAAAAATCTGACCGCCTCCTTTCACCACCAACATTCACCACCCACCCTCCCACCAACCTCCCCCACACACCCACACACCTTTACCTAGTCTCCCACCCACGCTCCCATCAAACCATCTTTACACACTCAATAAAAAATATATAAATAACATAAAATAAAATAAAAGGGTAAAACACAAAATGGATAAAATAAACAAAATATATAAATATCATGAAAAATAATACTAGTAAACAAATAATAATAACGATACTAATAATGATAATAATAATAATAATAATAATAATAATAATACAAATACAAATAAATACTAATATATAAAATAACAAAAATAATATGTATACAAAATAATAATAATAACAATAATAATAATAATAATATTAATAAATATATAAATAATACAAAATAGATTTTTTTAGTATGGATTCTTGGTAAACTAAGATCAAGTAAGGGATCTGCCAGAAGTAGTGAAGTACTGTAGGTATGCAGATTCTAGCATTATTATGTTGCTATGTATCTTTCTATTTAGGGTATGCATGGGAAATACTAGGTTTGCCATACAATCAATCAGTAGGGATGCATATTTTTATATAATTAAGTTCGTAATATATATCGATACAGTACTTTCGTCATTTTAATCGTTATTCCACTTGCCTAATTTTCTAATACAACATCCATACATTCAAGTAGCTATCTAGTTTACCTGTCAATTTGAGAATATACAGTATTTCAAATTACTTTTTCATCCAAATAATTATATTCAACATAACATTAATTTACTACAATTACGACAAAGTAAACCAAATACTCACTTTACACTATCTGGTCCGACGTCTTGTGGGCTAGTATGATATTTTGTTTAACCAATATTGAGGATTTTGTTTTGCATTTGCCATTTTCGAGCAATGTAGTTTAATTTTTCTCCTAGGCTAAAACAAAAAAAAGGCCTTTCTATATATCCTTGCAGTTAAAAATTGCCGACCCAGACACCCTTCATCTAAATTTTTACTTTTTAGAAAACTGTACCGACCAAAGACCAATGTCTTCAGAATTACAGGAGCGTTATCGCTCGCCCAGAACAAAAAATTGACACGTAAATTAGGTGAAGCGCTTTATTATCGCCAAAGTAATGGGGAGCAACGTCTCAAAATCTCCAAAGTAGTGGAGCGAAATAGGGGAGGTCAAAATAATTCTTACAAGCCAGTCGTACTACTTATAATTAAACTCATATGGGGTCTATGCAATTTCTTGTGGGCTAATGTACACTGATATATGATACACATACAGATACGTTCACAGATATACAAAGACAATCGGTTGCACTGTTACACTATTAATATGCCTTAATATTTGTGTCAGAATCCATTGATAATACTATATAAATAAAGTTAAATTTATATCTACATCGGCCTAATTATCTAACGACATAGAAAAAAACACTACCATTACCTTATACAGATTTGTATAGCGGTGATCTTTAATTAATATAATTCTCATTTAATATCGTCTATCATTGTCATTCAGTGTTTATAATTCTCTCTCTCTCTCTCTCTCTCTCTCTCTCTCTCTCTCTCTCTCTCTCAGCCATTCTTTCCCGACTACCCACCTTCTTCCTTCCATTCATTGCCTCCACCCACGCTACCCCCCTGCCCCTCCTTTATCCCCCCCCCCCCCTCTCCCTCTCTCCTCCCTTCTTCTATACACATATTTGGCTTGGGTGTGTGTGTGTGTGTGTGTGTGTGTGTGTGTGTGTGTGTGTGTGTGTGTGTGTGTGTGTGTGTGTGTGTGTGTGTGAGAGAGAGAGAGAGATAATAATAAAATATTAATAATAATATTTATTTCCACCATCAGTGGTTATGCTTGTTACATAGTATTTACCAAAATATACAATATAAAACTTAGGATGTTGGTGTGACGTAGTGTATTACATCATTATTTACATACAGTCGACTGGATTAATTGGTGGAGTTTCGTAATCTTATGTAGGTTCATTGGAAGCTTAACAGTTAACACATACAATATACAGTATATCCTTTATACAATAATCTAAAATAATGAATCAAAATATATATATATATATATATATATATATATATATAGAGAGAGAGAGAGAGAGAGAGAGAGAGAGAGAGAGAGAGAGAGAGAGAGAGAGAGAGTTACAAGGAATAGTTAGTATCTCAGAGACCTTGCGGTCCATTCCGGGGAGATACTAAAAGCAGGAGAGAAGTTGTTTAGTGCACTATACCCATTCCAGAGTGTGCAAAATACTATATATTGTTTTATTGAACTGCAGGTGTCGAGTCCTTATTCACTAATGTTCCCTTAAAAGAAACTCTACACAAAATTTTAGATAATTATGAACCATTTTTTTTTTTTTTTTTACATACAGTAGGTAAAGATCTATTTTTTTTAACTTTGTAACCACTGAGTCTTCCTTTCTTTTCAAGAAATGTCTATACAATCAAATAGATGGGGTAAGCATGGGTTCGAGTCTCGGTCCAGGGTTTGCGGGAGCATTCTTATGCAATGAAGAAGTACAGTGGTTAGATAATTGCCAGGAGTTCAAACCCATTATTTATAGACACTATGTGGATGACTGTTTTCATTTTATTAAGAGAGAGAGAGAGAGAGAGAGAGAGAGAGAGAGAGAGAGAGAGAGAGAGAGAGAGAGAGAGAGAGAGAGAGAGAGAGAGAGAGAGAGCTACATAGAGCTACATAGATAAACAAACCACACAGACCTCAAGGTCCTTACTAGGCAGTCTGGCCTTACAAACTATATATGTATATATGCATATATATATATATATATATATATATATATTATATAGATATATATATATATATATATATATATATATATACACCGGTACATACATATACACACATACACACACACACACACACACATATACACATACATACATACACACATACATACATATATATACAGTATATATATACATACTGTACAATGCACACACATACACTTACATACATTTTTTTTTTTTCATATCACCCCAGCCCTCTGCAGATAGAGGTCAAGCCTTCCCTTGAAAGAGTTTATTGTGTCGCTCTCCACCACTCTCGCTGGTAGTTTATTCCACTCTGTCGCCACACTGTAGGTGAAGAAACTCTTTGTGACATCTAGGTTTGCCTTTTTGGTTTTTAATTTCATTCCATTTCCTCGAGTTTGATTATTATTGTTTAATGTGAATAGTGCATTTACATCGACTTTGTCGAAACCTTTTAGTATCTTAAAGCACTCAATAAGCTGACCCCTCAACCTCCTCTTTTTTAATGAGAACAGGTTCAATCGTTTAAGTCTTTCTTCATATGGTATATTTCTTAATGAGGGTATCATCTTCGTCGCTCTACGCTGTACTGACTCGAGTCTTACAATGTCCTTGATCAGATAAGGTGACCAGAACTGCACACCATATTCAAGGTGGGGCCTCACCATACTTTTGAACAGTGGCACTATTACGTTTTCATGTTGATATGTAAATTTTCGTTTAATAAAACCCATTGCTATGTTTGCCTTATTTGCAGCTGCTATCCATTGGTCGGAAGTTTTTAGGTTTTCAGATATTAGTACCCCTAGGTCTTTTACTACCGTTGCGGTTTTTATTTGTTTGCCATTCATTTCGTATTTGTATTTCATATTTCTGCTACCAACCTGCAGCACCTGACATTTATCGACATTGAAGGGCATCTGCCATTTTTTCGACCACTCTGATATCTTGTTTAAATCAGATTGCAACTCATTTTTATCTTCTTCGTTCAGGACTGCATTTCCTATTTTTGTATCGTCGGCGAATTTGGAAATGGTGTTGTTTACCCCTACATCAATATCGTTAATGTCCATGAGAAACAGGACCGGTCCAAGGACTGAACCCTGTGGAACTCCACTAGTGACAGGCTCCCACTCCGATTCCACTCCATTTATCACCACTCTCTGTCTTTTGTCTGTAAGCCAATTTTTTATCCAAGAATGCATTTCACCGTTGATACCTTACCTCTCCAGTTTAGCCAATAGTTTTCGGTGAGGCACCTATTCGAAACCTTTTTGAAAGTCCAAGAAGATTATATCTAGTGATTTCGTCATGTCGTTATATGTGAATAGTTTATTATAAAATTTAATCAAAGTTGTTAGGCAATGCTTATTTGATCTAAAGCCGTGTTGACTATTTTTGATTAGGTTGTTTGATTCGAGGTAATCTACTATCTTATCTCTAAGGATTTTTTCCATGATTTTTCCTACAATTGAAGTTAGACTAATTGGTCTGTAATTACTCGCTTTGGCCTTGCTACCCTTCTTGTATATCGGCGTAATGTTCGCATCTTTCCAATCACTCGGTACAATCCCCTGTAGTAATGATAAGTTAAATAGTTGTGTCAGGGGTTGTGCTATTTCGTCCTTAACATTCTTAATTATTTTCGGGTGGAGCATGTCGGGTCCCGGGGTCTTATTTACATTTAAATTACTCAATTTGCTTTGTACTTCGCTAACACTGATGGTGAAATCTCCTATCACATGAGTTGAGGTGTTATTTTCAAGGGTATGATCGATAATTTCTTCTGTGAAACCTGAGCCAAAATATTTGTTGAGCAGATTTGCCGTGTTTGTGTCACCTGTTATTGTCTGGCCATCTTCTATTAGCGGTCCGATTCCGCTTTTGATCTGTTTATTTTTATTTACGTAACTGTAGAATTGTTGGGGGTTTGTGGCACTTTCTCTGGCAATAGTCATTTCGTAATTTTGTTTGTTCGCCCTAATTATTTTTTTCACTTCCCTTCTACTATTTTTGTACAAGTTTTTAATTACTTCAGTGTTTGTGTTATTTTTTACAAGTTTGTGGAGTTGATCCTTTTCCTTATTGCCTTGCCAATGTCTCTACTGTACCAAGGGGGCATACTTGATTTCGTATTACGTTTTGGTTTCATGGGTACAAATTGTTTATGCGCTTCTGTAATTGTAGACTTAAAATGTCCCCATAGTTCATTTACTTCGTTTATATTTATGAGGTTTGAGTGTATGTTTGATAGCGATTCCTTAAGTCCGTCATAATTTGCGTTTTTGAAGTCCGAAACCATTCCTGTTGTTTTTACTGAGGAATATTTGCTTATAACGTTGATTCTTAAGATTTTATGATCGGACGTTGCCAGATGTTCACCTACATCCAGGTTTGATAATAGATTTTCTTGGGTAGTGATTACGAGGTCTAATATATTCCTGTCTCGCGTCGGCTGTTTTACGTGTTGAGTCAAAAAATTGTCCTGGATGAAGCTTGTCATTAGGCGTGACTCAGCATTTTTTCCGGTGGTATTCCAGTCAATTAGGGGGAGGTTATAGTCACCTAGTAAACCTGTTTCGTCGGAATTAAGGGTTTTCTCTAGTATTTCATAAACAATTGTATCATCGGCAACAGTTAGTCTCGGTGGTCGGTACGCTGTAGTGATATTTAAGTTCATGTTTTTTGTATTTATTTTGACGCACACTATTTCTGCATTACTTTCGGGGAGAGTCACCTCAACTGGGTTTAAGTAGGTTGCAACGTACATTGCAACCCCCCCTCTTTGTTTTCCATTGTTACGGTCATTATGATTTTTTTTATATGGCTCTATGTGATATTCATGAAGTAGATCTTTATTTTTAAGTTCAGATGTGTTTCCGTTATACAAATAACGTCAACTTTCTCATTTAATAACAGACATTTGAGTTCGTCTATTTTGTTTCTTATTGAGCAGGCATTTATGGATATTATTTTTATATAATTTCTCTCAGCATGCGCTAGATTTGTGTGTGAGAGAGAGAGAGAGAGAGAGAGAGAGAGAGAGAGAGAGAGAGAGAGAGAGAGAGAGAGAGAGAGAGAGAGAGAGAAGGGGGGGGGGGTATGTGTGCAAGTGTAAATACATAATATAACAATAATATTTTTAAACTACAATAACTGATGGTTTATTGTTAATTCGCAGGCCTAAGATTTAAAATCCACATAGCTCCTTAACCAGTTACATAACAATACTTAATCTACTTTAAGCTGGCATCACACGAGCGCCTTTTCCCTCGACATATATCATCAACGCTGGTCTGGCAGCTTATGAGGTCAACATTTAAAATATTCCTCTCACCCACATCCGTCTATCGTCATTCTAGTTTCTTATACCAGTACAAAATATTCCAGATATGTTGCCAGAAACATTTTGATCCTTGAATGTTGACTAGAAAATCTCTCGTGTGATACCGGCTTTAGCTACAGGGACGAACGCAACCCTTAGCGACCAATAAGATTATTGAGTTTAGTACATACTCCGCTGCGCTGTCTATTACTGCCATGGAACGACGTGTAAGCTAACACAGTCTGATAGTTAAACATATTGGTTAGAGAGGGACCACGCTAGAATCACTTTCCATCGGGATGGTTGAAAAAAAAAACGTGTGCGTGTGTGTGAATGGGGATTTATTTTTATTTTTTTATTGTGGGAGTGGCTGAAAAGAAAACAAAATCTGCAGGTAGAAGCTTTTTGGACTAAGGAGTGTAAAATGAGTGCGGGCGTGATGAAGCCTCGTCTCACAAGACATTCTTATGTAAATAACACGCCCTAATTTACACCACTCAGAAATTCCAAGGTGTCAACTTTAACCCCGATAACAAGACACCAAGGCATGCACTTTACCACAGTATTGCCAGTCTCGAGATATAAACAAATATATAACTATAAATATGCAAATTAATTAGTAGATTATAAGGTAGGTAAATATATTAATTAATATATACAAATAAAATATATTCATTATCAACTACCGTATATGTCCTCTAAAAATATGGAATGATACAAGACTCACGAAATTCCTAAAATCCTAAAATGGAAAAATACGCATGCAATTAAGCCTCAATACATTTGAGAAGAGATAACAAGGAGCTATATATTGAACAATTAAGCTGACTAACGACTCAAGTAATTTTAACAAAACAATCAAATAATGGATTCAGTGGAATATATAAACAAATTTACAAATATTCTTTAAAGTATCTTTAAAATCTCAGTTATAAAAAGGGCAAAGGTCCCATATAATATACAGTGAATATAATTATATATATATATATATATATATATATATATATCATTATGATCCCAGTATTATTATTATTTTGTTTCCAGTGGGAAATGGCCTGCCACTTGAGTCATTTCTATCTTTGATAGAAGTAACGAATCCCAGGGACATGCTTTCATGAGAAGGAAAAGCTTTCAATTAAGTAATTTTGTACATCGTATTTCAAGTGACAGAACAAACAAATTTCACGCCAAAATGTCCAGACGAAAATTCCTACCTCATTCGGGTTAAGGAAGAATGTGATAAGAATAAGGAAGCCCAGTGAACATAATTGGTCCTTCTTACATTCCCAAACATCGCAGCACCTGGTCACCTGTTTGACCCCCTCACTCCCACCACCTTAAGAATAGCGATGGTCACATGCCTGCGCCCCGACCAAAGATGTGAGAGAACAGTCGGGTGCAAAAGTCCCCCCTGAAACCACGATGAATAAGTGAAAACCCGTGAGGAACAGCAGGAAATTTAACAACCAAACCTTCTAATAAATAGCCAAGAACCCCATATACCAAGGAAATACAGCTGTGAACTTATGGATATGCGTTTTAATCTTCCTATAGAATATCCAAACAAGGTCGAACTTCCTCCTCTCTTTTGGACGACACCGGTGCGAGCTTTCAATGGGTCAGGAATAATAATGGGCGAGGTGGGCTGCTGCATTCCTCACCCAGCCATTACTTAATCAGCGAGCAGGAGCAGCGCAGGCAAAGGCTCAAGAGAAACATTTGTGAATAGGGAAAGTGGATTTGGTTTTGGTGGGCTGTAGACGAAAAGGGGCGGATTATTGGAGGCAGGAATTTTGGGTGTGATTGTTACTACGTGTAGGTGTTTGGGGGTGATGTGTGTGGGGGTAATGTGGGGGTGTGTGGAAGGGGGGCTGTGTGTGCGGAAGGGGTGATGTGTGTGGGTATATGGGGGTGATGTGTGTGTGTGGGTGGTGATGTGTGGGGGTGTGGAATAGGGG
Source organism: Paralithodes platypus (assembly GCA_032716605.1). Lineage (NCBI taxonomy): Eukaryota > Metazoa > Arthropoda > Malacostraca > Decapoda > Lithodidae > Paralithodes > Paralithodes platypus. The sequence continues at coordinate 22,788,379 of CM064487.1, forward strand.
GTGATGTGTGTGGTGAATGGGGGAGTGTGTGGAAAGGGGGCTATGGGAGTGATGTGTGTGGGTGTGGAGTCGGGGTTATGTGTGTGGAAGGGGTGATGTGTGTGTGTATGGGAGCGATGTGTGTGGAAGGGGGTTATGTGTGTGGGTGTGGAGTGGGGGCTATGTGTGTGTATGAGGGTAATGTGTGTGGGTGTAGAAGGGAATGATGTGTGTGGGTGTGGAAGGGGGTTATGTGTGTGTGGGGGGGGGGGGGTGATGTGTGGGGGGGTGAAAGGGGGTTGTGTGTATGAGGGGTGGGTGTGGAAGGGGGTTATGTGTGTGTGGAAGGGGGGGGGGGGGTGATGTGTGGGTGTGTGGAAGAGGTTGTGTGTATGAGGGGTGGGTGTGGAAGGGGGTTATGTGTGTGCCTCGAATGGGTGCATGTGTGAGGGGTGTAGCCTATATGTGTGGCGATGTCTGTGGGTGGAAAATGTACTGTATGTGTGTAGGTAGGTGGGTGAGGTGTGTATGTGGGGTGTGATGGGGTTGAACGTACGTGTGGTTGAGGATGTATAGCCTATGTGGGTGGGGGAAGCCTATGTATGGGTGGGGGGAATGTGTGTGTTGGTGGAAATGTATGTGTGTGGGTAGGGCTATATGTGTGTGTATAAGTGAAGGATGTATGTGTGTGGATGTGATATGGGGGGTGTATGTGGGCAGGTGTGGGTGAATGAATGTGTGGATCATGGATGTATAGGTGTGGGTGGGGGAATATGTGTGTGAGTGAGGAATACGTGTGTCTTCGGGAATATAATGCAGGTGGGTGGAGATGTATGTGTGGTTATGTAGTGTGTGTGTGTGTGTGTGTGTGTGTGTGTGTGTGTGTGTGTGTGTGTGTGTGTGTGTGTGTGTGTGTGTGTGTGTGTGTGTGTGTGTGTGTGTGTGTGTGTGTGTGTGTGTGTGTGTGTGTGTGTGTGTGTGTGTGTGTGTGTGTGTGTGTGTGTGTGTGTGTGTGTGTGTGTGTGTGTGTGTGTGTGTGTGTGTGTGTGTGTGTGTGTGTGTGTGCGTGCGTGCGTGCGTGCGTGCGTGCGTGCGTGCGTGCGTGCGTGCGTGCGTGCGTGCGTGCGTGCGTGCGTGCGTGCGTGCGTGCGTGCGTGCGTGCGTGCGTGCGTGCGTGCGTGCGTGCGTGCGTGCGTGCGTGCGCGTGTGTGTGTGTGTGTGTGTGTGTGTGTGTGAGAGAGAGAAAAGGTATGTGCACCAGGTGGCCAGGACTGGACAAACACGGGTCTACCACCGCTGATAAGCAATCGGCGTCTTCAATACAAACATCTTAAGCTTTTTTCCTTTTCTTAGCTTGTTTTCTTGTTTTCGTTTATACCATTCAGTTGTTTCCATCACATAGCTCGAACCAATTATCCCATGTTTTCGTTTCTGGTATTCAAAGTTTACAACCTTTAACAATTATCCTATATTAGAGTTTGTCCATTTCTTTCAAATACCTATGCAATTTACATAATCTCTCAAATTTCTCTATTATTGTATTATAAAAAAAATTGTCTGACATTACTATTCTAATATCTCAATGGTCCAAACTATTATACTGACTTGTGTTCTATGTTCAGATATTTCAGTTTATTATCTTGTATATCAGACATCTTCATATTTCAATACCGGTACTTTAAAAATGGAAACAAGCTTATAAGACGAGTTTAAACAACACGTAATTCTGGTCATAACTGGTTTTAGTCAAATAGTAATATACGAATAAAAAGTAGATGAGTACCGATATCTTGTAAAACACACTGTCCCCTATCTTCATTAACTACTGCGTAATTGTTAGCAAAATATATGTTTATAATTTACCTATCACAGTTTAGGTTTTCATTTTACCCTCACGGCCTATCTCAGCCACATTGTAATTATACAAATTACACTTACTGGTCATCATTTGCATCCATAAACATCCATATACATAAATTGATACATCAGTGAATATTGTTATGATAAATGTAGCATAACATTATTCAATTACTGTATAACAAACTTGGCTCAGGTAAATTCCATGTAGTTATAAGTCCACAAGAATGGTAACCAGGGGGAGAATTGTAAATGTACATAGTTCTACAAGACATGAAATAGTAATCCACGGCTTGGCTGGATTGAGTAAAAACAAGGTCAATTATTGAGTATGTGTTAAGTGATCCCTTCCCAAACGAAACACAAATAAAAACAATAAATAAAAGAAATACATATAGGCAAAATATACCTCGCAGGTGTCCTCAGGCCTACGATTAGGTTGTTCTTTATTCTGGTAATGTCTTCTAAATATTTAATAAATTTAGTATGAAAACGTCGATGAAAACTATGAGACCATTGTGAAAACCTAATTGATTCTGGCAAAGTGTTAGCTGCCATTTTTTTTTTATCAATAGTTAATTAACCCAGTGGCATTATCTACATGACCAACTGTACAGTCAATCTCAATAGTCATCAAATCTTAAGTATACCGCGGCTTTAGTATACATGAATTTCTTTCTTATTTCTGCGTATTGATTGGGGATATAAAACTAAATAAATACGTAAATTAATAAATACATTAATATATAAACACACTCCAAATATATCCATTTTATTTCCGGGCAATAAGGAAGTTCAATTAGTAGACATCGAACATTAGCAGAATTACACAGTACAATATCGTATGTGGCACAGTACACACGATAGTACAATATATCTAATTCAACATGATTTACTTCCTTGACACATCCACATATCTCTGTTGTTCTGCTCAATAATAACACCCAAAGCTTCTAAATCTTCATATAATCTTAATTAATTTTAATTTTTAACATCAATCACTCCCAAATGAAATAAATGAAGGCATGTGATCCTTCCGGGATTCGAACCCGGGACACCACTTACAGAACTTAAACATTCTAACCATTACACCACCAGCACATGACCACGATTAATCTCCATTTATTGAATACTGATCTGATCATCTAGGTCACATATATTGGTATACAGGTGAAGGAACACACACGCATTACTGATTGACACTCATAGGTCAATTTTGTCTGGCAATATTCAGGAGCCCGTTAGTTTTGACATCAGCAGGTTTACGGAGGATTGGTGACTTTACGTGGATAAATTCTTATAAGAATTTAATGGAAGAACTACACAACCATCAATGCCGTAGATATGCTGGTAATATTGCTTATGCACTCTACAAGTGATTTCGATGCGACAGTAAGACGTTATCCAGTAGTGTAAATAATATAAATTAAGTTTGTCAAAATATGGAGAGAGAGAATGTGCTAGGCGTATGTGTATTTGATGATTTATTGTTTACAAAGGTTCTTATAACTTAGGCATAATAAAATATTGAACCTATCTCAACTACGAGGTCACTTGCACCCAAGGACGTGTCTGAGCTCCGTCTATACGTTTAGTAACTGTTCTATTAAAGACAAGGAACGACGTGTAGACTAACTTAAGCTGATACATGAGTAGGTTGGCCAGAGAGACAAGTTACAATCCTTTTCCAATAGTCAATAAGTGTGTGTGTGTGTGTGTGTGTGTGTGTGTATTATCAGGTCAATTAATTCAAGAGCACTGACAAGAGTTAAGCCACTAAAGAAAATGCCTTCGCTACACGGGGTCCGAAGCTCTACAATGCACTGCCAAAATAAATAAGAAACCAAAACTACCCAACCGTTGAAAAATTCAAAAAGGATTTGGATGATTTCCTGTCATCACTGCCAGACCAACCAATCCTACCCCACTACTACCTCCGTGCTGCCAGCAACAGCATTCTTGACCAGCTGGCACAGAGGAGGGTAGATGGGATGTACAGTGGCGGCGCCGCAACGGCGTGGACCACGGGGCGCTAACTGACAGCCCTCAACTACAACCACAGGAACCACAGGTGAGAGAGAGAGAGAGAGAGAGAGAGAGAGAGAGAGAGAGAGAGAGAGAGAGAGAGAGAGAGAGAGAGAGAGAATGTCTGTGCACGGTAACACTATATGGGCGTGAGAGTATTATAGGTATCCTACAGTAAGCGTGCTGGTCCGGCTGGGTGTGGTGGTGGGCGGGAGGGCGTGAAAACACTAAATGTACTTGATTATCTTCCCATGTGTGAGCTTGTGGGTAAATGTGAGTAAGTATGAGACAGTCAACGTGTGTATGTGAAGGGTGTGTGTATGAGAGAGAGAGTGAGAGTGAGTGAGTAATAGTAAGAGAGAGAGAGAGAGTCAGCGAGGATGTACATATGTGTGTGTGTGTGTGTGTGTGTGTGTGTGTGTGTGTGTGTGTGTGTGTGTGTGTGTGAGTGTGTGTGTGTGTGTGTGTGTGTGCGCGCAATTGTTTGTGTGTGTGTGTGCGCAATTGTTTGTGTTTGTATATGAATTGGTGAATTATGGGTGAGCCAATCAAAAATGTGAAGCCATGTACAAATATACTGGACCAATATAATCAATCTCTCTATATAAAATAACCATATATGACGCGCTATGCATGGATTAATAACCATATATGACGCGCTATGCATGGATTAATAACCATATATGACGCGCTATGCATGGATTAATAAACATTCACGTGAGGATCAGTACATACAGTATACCTATAGAATGAAAGCTAAACCGAAAAATAGAATTCAATCAAATATATAGTACAGTAGCCTGCAGCGAAAGTGGTACACATTTAAGGGGAGGTTTCCACTTGAGGGATTTTTTTTCAAACTTCCTTCACCCTTATGTTTAGCCCCATTGCTTTTGAGATTTTAAGACGTTTGCCCCATTAGTTTCTCGATTTTAATAACTTTCGCCCCATTTCTGTCAATTTTAAGACCTTTCGTGCTATTTAGTTGTCGATGTTTTCCTGGCGAGCGATAGTGAGCCTGTAATTTAAGAGGAATCGGCCTTCGGCCGGGACATATTTCTACCGAAAAATGTAAAAATTTATTTTGAAAGGAGGTCAAGGGGGTGTAATTCTAAGCTTGATGGAGGTCTAGGGAACAAACTAAATACCTCCCCTTAACAGAACAACTGAGATACGCTGATGACATAGTTTGAATTACCCTTTAAACACAGTCATGTCCGAGTCAGTGCTTCCCTTCAATCAATGTTTTATGTCTGAAGTTTATTATATATTAGTGTATTGGTTACTTGTGTAGGTGCTTGTACATACAGCCAGATAAGTAGATTACACACACACACACACACACACAGCCCGTAGCCTAGTAGGTAGAGCTCTCGTCTCACACACGAGGGGTCGGGGGTTCAATCCCCGGCCGGGCGGAGACAAATTAGGCTAGTCTCCTTTCATGTGTTAGCCTCAGTTCACCTAGCTGTAAATAGGTACCTGGAATAAGTGGACGACGTTGTGACGTCCCATCTGGGGTTGGCAAAAATGGTACAAGGCGAGATGGGTATCATGTGGTTCACCTAAACCCGAATAGGTCGAATGCGATCAGAATATGGTAGAATGTAAGCCGAATACGACTGACTCGAATGTAAATCGAAGGTGACTCGAGGATTTTGTAACGGTTTTTTGACCCGAACGCACTCGAGGATTTCCCAAAAGTTAACGCATACACTAACTTTTGGCCGACCAGAGCATGACTAGAACGACTCGAACATACCAGAATGATACCCGATGTCGCCCGATTATCGGGCCGAATACACTCGAACCGCAAAAATTTGAATTTTTTTTGCAAGTCATTGCCTTCGGGTTACTGTCGGGTCGCGGTCGACCTCTGTATGACGCGGCCTTAAGTCATATAAAGAATGTCTTATAGAGTTAAATATATGTTGTCTAACTACACGCAGATTAAGAGAGGACGTAATTCAATCTGTATTGGAGAGATTGTAGACACCAATCGAACAGGGAATATCCAGGAGAGGCCTCATATGCATGTGATAAGGTGTTGCTGGAACTCCTGTTTCATTTGTCTGGCTTCCCTCACTGTTTCTGTTTGTGTCTCACCTACGCAGAGTAATCCAGCTACCTCTCACAAACACCTCCTCCACCTATCCATTTCAGCACACTTAACAAGCAACCACTTTTATTTCCCGTACTGTACAAAACAAAAGTTTTATTTATCTCATTCTCTTTCAACTTTGGGGGAGACACTTGATACAGGCAGCTTTGCCTTTTGTATCCTTAATTCACATAGGAAAAAGGTATATACAATTGTAAGTTAATTGATAATATAGATGTTAACAAATAATTCACAATTGATCATTCAAATTACACTATAGGAAATGGCTGTAAGTCTGTTCACCATGAGGTAAAAAATAAAATTAATCGAGTGGTAAACTTATGGAATAGACTTTCTAGAAGTACCATTGGTTACTAGACTGTCCAAACATTAAGAAATCGACTAGATGCATATTTTGCTCCGAGTAGCCTAACTGCGTTCACAGACGAAACAAAAAAAGTGTTTACTTTCTGTTTTCAAGCAGCATTGAGAATATCAACAGATCTATTGTTGCTTGTTTTCCTTTGTACACTCGGATACCATAGTCTCTAGTCCACTCATGAATATTTTGGGACTTCACCTATTTCTAATTATGGAAGTATATCTCTCAAAACGAATTTAAGAAGATATTTTGCCACACATCAACTTTAAAACTATGTATATATACTTTTTATTGACAAGCAAGGTATATCCAAAATTCAATCCAGATAGTTATAATTGCATAAAGAAAAGCATAGGTGGTCCACGAATTGTTATGAGTGGGCTAGAGACGGGGTAGGGTCAACTCGGACCATCCCCATCTCGGCCCACCAACTCGGCCCACCGGCAACCAAGTCGGCCCACCAACTCGGCCCAGCCACAAACAACTCTGCCCACCAACTCGGCCCACACAGTTTAGAAAGAACGTTTACCCATTACAAAATGAAGTTGTAATGCATACACCACTGAGCTATCATATAACTATAATGCAATGATGATGTAAGTTTCCGAAGTATCACCTTTTCATCGGTACCATAATTTCATCTGATTCATCACGGTTGAGGATTGGCGGGAACATACTGTATAGGCCTATATATTATTGTTTTGTCTCGTCTCGTAAGTTTAACCCCTTCATAATTGAATGTATATGTGATAATGTGTGAAATAATTGTGATAGTTTTTTACCCATGTAAATCTTACAGATCTTTCTGAATCGAAAGAAATTGCATAATAATTGAACCACTAACTATTTGAAGCTTCATATTTTCTGGTTCGCATTAGATGTTATAAACAACTTAAGAAAGATATGTGGGAATTAAAATAATAAAAACTGTCAATTATCTCACAAATAATCACAAATACATCTCGATTCACAAGGGGTTAGCCTAAACTTACGAGACGAGACAAAAAAAATCCCGTCAGTCCAGTAATGGTCTTTCTATATACTGAAATAATGAGCGATTGAGTTAGTTTCTGGTGAACTGTCGGTGAAGCAAATTGTTGAAGATTTTGAAGCATTTCAAACACTTCGCGTCCGAGGAAATAGTAGCTACAAGGTGCCGTTGTGATGGCTTATCCATCAATACCTTCACCTTCGCCCTTAGAAATAAACAAGAACAAGATCTCGAACACTTTTGATAGATAAATGGTCCTATATGGTGGGCCGAGTTGGTATTACTGAATGGGCCGAGTTGACCTTCACGTGGGCCGAGTTGATAATCACGTGGGCCGATTCGGCAAAGGGCCGAGCTAGCAATGGGCCGAGCTGGCCGTTAACCCTAGAGACTATGGTACCCGACTGTACACACACATACACTCGAACAGAAACACAAACAACAACATCGAACATTAGACCGAAAGATCGAACGATCAATAATACATAGAGAGAGAAACACTGACACACACACACACACACACAAATATATATACCGGAATATACGTATATATATACTGTATATACAAAGACAGAGGATTGCCAGTAACAATAATTTAATATAAAACCACTGCCAGCTAGATACAGACAGACAGACACACAAACAGAGGACCACCAGTAATACTGATTGATGGCCTAACGCCCGTGTGAAAGTGTGCGCAGGCGTGAGAACCTAGGCGTGAGAGTGAAGAAGAGACTGATGGGCGTGAGAAGAGTCCATAATGGTAATGGTGATGGTAGTGGTAGTAGTGGTGGTGTGGGGGCGGGCGGACGTGACACTAGAGCAAGGGTAGCAATCAGCCTGCTCATCTCCCCCCCCCCCACCCCACCCCCATCCCCCCACCCTGACACATATCACACCCATCTACTGTATAGGGAGAATCCACTTACCTTAAGGGAGTTTTTTCTGGACCCCCTTCTCCCTTATGTTTATCCACATTAGTGGCTAAACATACCATAAACATATTTTCAAGGCATTTTTTTCGATAATTGATACCTGGTAACTTTCGGTATTAAAATAAAATCAATAAATCCAGCTACTTTCATTCTTAAACCTTCAGTTATATGTATCGATACCAGTGAATAAGAAACCAGAAATATTGCCACCCACTTAGAGTATACAGTAAGTACCTATCTATCTTGATCTAACCGACCTGACTAGTCTACACCACATAATTACAGATTGGAGCGCTCACCCCTGCCACAGATCATAGTGGAGGGTGATGTAAGTGCTCCTTACTCTCCACCTTTTTACTGTGCCCATACCCCCAGTCTCTACCTATTACTAGAAACTCGCAAAAAATATCTGCATTGCATTAGATAATAATAAACTGAATATTTACAATAGTAACGTAATACCGTGCAAACGCGACAAATAACTCTTCAGTTTCGCTGCTTATAGCATGCACTTCAATAAAGAACATGTTGGGCTGGGTTTGGCGTAGTATTATGATGGTAGTTGGCATCACGGTTTTGACCCGGTGCGCTCTTTAGTCTACAATAGAGATTTACAATACCCCTCAATAACACGGTCATCTAAATCCCTCTACAGAGCAATACACAAGGCCTTGACACAACAGTCACCTGTAAACCTCCACTTGTTAACGCAACTATTCTACATCCGTCCTCTGTGTCTACCCCCTCCCTTTATACCTCCCCCTACCCCCACCCTCCTAGTGTCAACCCCTACCCCCACCACTCTGCATAAAAGCAACATATCGATCTTTACCCTTGATGCTCCAGCGTTCCTCCCACACACCAAGAGTCACCACCAGGTTGTCACTCGCATGGGTCCCACTGTTGATCACCGTTTCCCACGCTCCTTCCATAACAAAATGGCTAGGCTACAGGTGGGAGGCGACATTTTGAGAGTTGCTGGTCGTGAGGGTTATTCAGTGTGTGTGTGTGCGCCCGTGTGTGTGTGTATGTGTGTGTTACATTTACTAGAGAGCTAACCAAAGTTGATGAAATTATGAAGAGAAGGCACCACTATTGAGCTCAATTAAACAGGTAATTGATCATTTATTCCGCTACACAACAGTATATATCTTAAGCAAATACCATGCATTCTTGAGCTATCTCCACCGCCACCTGAGCTAAAGGATGAAACAATCAATTTGGCAGTGCAATTGGCTGGATTTTTATATTTTTTGTATCGAACCAGGCAAAGTGGTTATTCAGTAATATTAAACATATAAATGTGTGATCAAATACAGTACATGGTCAGATTTATACGTTAATGTGCTAGAATTCAACCGGAAGGTAAACACTGAACAGCAAATGACATTTTACAGATTGCCGATCAATGACTCAATCAACAGGTTGATAATTGAAAGTTCAACGTATATTCTGTTATTTAGTGTTAATAGACTCTAAGGTCTTGTATACCCAAGGCTGACATTTATCAGCCTACTGGGAAAATAATACATATACCTGTATATACATACCGGTATGTGTTATATTCATTATTACACAGATACGAACATATCTAATGTAATTGTACATACATAATTAGATTGGTGCGAATAAATGAATTCTGTGCCAGTGTCCATACATAACTTCTTTCATAAGCAGACTTAAAGATATATAAATAATACTAAAAGTTACGTTAATTAAGGCTTGAAACAGAGTTATATTCAAAGAAAACTTTCAAGTTACTAACAAATTGGACAAATTTCATATACAGGGTAATGTATACTGTCTAGATAGAGGTTAGTATTGATTTAGTACCGACTGTTTAATATGTGGAAAAGTAACTGAGTGTATTCAATAACAGTGAAATCATAAAACGAGTATTAGTCATATGAATGAGATGGTCTATGCCAGTAGGCCTTTGAAAAAATCTTAACATGATATTAAGTTTGCATGATAATATTCTTACGTATTTACCAGTAAAGCCTTCAGGAGTATGCAGATGAATCAACACATTAGAGATCTTTCTAATTTAACACAGCTTTTCCAAAATTTAACACAATAGAATCCCAACTAAACATTGCCACTACTTTTTATAATGACATATACTACATTAATTATTGGGGTCAAAGTAATCTTTCTTCCTTTACTGCGAATAATGGTAAATACCTTCAGTTCACAAACAGGCAAAATCAATGTGAATTCTATATTACTTTCAATGGAAAGAACGTTCCCACCTCTTCCAGTACTAAGATCATCGGTGCATCCCTTAGTCCTAACCTCAGTTGCATATTTCACATTAGACCTATCACTAAAATGCCTCAAAGAAGCTTGATCATCTTCACCGAGTTTTTATAGTAAATATTCAGTTGAACTTGCTGCAATTCTGCCACCTGTTTCGCATTTATTCTCCGTAGTACTAAGATATCTGTTAGCGCCCATGAATTAACAATTTTTCTCCATATTGCAGGACTTCTGCTTTTCAAAATCCATTTATACCCCGAATCACATATCTTTGGAAGTCACGTCCTCTGAGTACAATTCCACCCATTTTCAGTCCACAACAGTTTAAATCCTGTTGTTATGTTTTTTTCTCTCCTCTCCCCTCTCTGTTGTCTGCGTTTCCCTTCTTATCCTCCTTCATTCTCTCCTTCCATCCATTACCCCCCTCCATCTCTTCCTTTTATCTTCCCCTTTCATCCGATATCCCCTCTCATATCTTACTACCTTCCCCTCCACCCTTTCTCCCTTCCTTTCCCCCTTCTCCTTCTACCCTCTCTCCATTCCTCCTTCTCCTTCTACCCTTCCTTCTCTTCCGTTCCTCACCTTCCTATACCCGGTACTCCTCTCCCATATCATCCATCCTCCTCTTCCCTCTACATATTATTCCCTCCCAGTTCCCCTTTTCTGTCCTCCTTCCCTTCCCTTCTATGTTTTACTCCCTCTTTAACCTTCTCTACCCTTCCAATCTCCCCTTCCCTACCTTCCAATTTTCCCCTCCCTCCCCTCCACAACCCTCCTTCCCCGCCACATTCCTATCCTTCCTTCCCCTTCCCTGCACTCGACAACCTTCCCCTTCCCTCCCTTCTAATCTCCCCTCCCCTTCCCTACCATCCACAACCCTCCCCTCCCCTCCCTTCCCTACCAAGACAGTCGGTAACAGCAAATCCCTCCGACAAAGAAACTGTTGCATCCAAATGTGGGAATCTCTCGTAAAAAAAATCGATTAGAAAAAATAATGGAAGGCAACCCGAAGGAGAAGGGACCACGGGGAAAAAAAATATATAAAAAAGCCCCGAGGATATAAAAAAAAGGGCAAGGTTGGTAAGGGTGGATAAAAAAAGGGCAAGGGTCGGCATTTGCAAGCAGAAGAAAGACGCAATGTGATAAATAGGAGTGGTCAGAAGATAGGCTCACAAAAAAAGGTATGGGAAAAACTTCAATAGGTTTGTACCCTCGAGCGAAGTGTCTAGAAAAGCTTCGTGTGGTTTCAAAACTCTTCAAATTCTCACCAACTCTGCAGCCAAATTACAGCACTACAAAATAACTATATGTGTGTGACTGTTACATATGAGCATTGATAGCAAAATTACTGTACCTTTGGGTATGAATTTATGTACGAGAGGATGAAATAAAACACCAAATGAGTTCGTGAAATTTGAAACGTGAACAAAACTATTAAGAGAGGGTCGTGTGGGTCTCTCTTTTTTGTCTTTCTTTTGTGGTGTTTCTTGAAGACAGCCCTAGAGGAGGCAATAATAAGATGCAGGTTCGCTACTTTATAATGTACAGGTGACACCTTTAGTACGCGAACCCCAGCCCCTCTTGGTCTACGTCAAAGTCCACAGATTAAGAGGGGATGGTTCACTTTTTGGTTAATTATTTTCAGTTATTCTATTATTTTTTGAGTTTCCTCCCTAGACTTCCATCAAACTTTAAAAAACAACAACCCCAGGATCCCCCTTCAAGATATATTTATACATTTTTCGGTATCTATAAACCTTGGTCTACGTCTCCTCCCTCCGTTATTGCCGTATATCTCTAATTTACCGTTATGGATTTTTTGTTTTGTTTTTTGTTTTTTTGGCCACCCTTCTCCCTCATGTTTACAACTAATTTACCGTTATGGATTTTTTTTTTTTTGGCCACCCTTCTCACTCATGTTTACAACATCGGGTTTTAGATTTTAAGACGTTCAGCCCATTAGTTTGGCGATTTTAAGACCTTTCGCCCCTTTTCTTTGTCAATATTAAGACTTTTCGTGTCATTTAGGTGTCGATTTTTTCATGGCGAGCGATAGCGAGGCTATAATTAGGAGGAACCGGCCTTTGGCCGGTACATTTGTCTACCGAAAAAAGTACAAATATATCTTAAAGGGGGATCCTGTTTTTTGTTTTTGTAAAGTTTGATGGAAGTCTAGGGAGGAAACTAAAAATATATTTTAAACTGAAAACAATCGACCAAAACGTGACCCATCCCCCCTTAACCAGTCTTTACTTATACGCTTTATTTATCAGTCTTTCATTTTGCACTGGCTTTTTTGGTGTCAATTTGATATTATTATATTGGTATTTCAAACAAATGGACTACTATGCTATTTTGTAAACACTATCGGATTGAAAGTGTTAGCTAATTTGTATATCACATTAATTCAATGTAGCGGGGAAAAAACAAGTGACATTTGCAATTAGCATAGTCTACTGTGACACCATGCAACCATAGTAGGCCTAACTACTAAACATAACAAATAAAAATAAAATAATAATAATACTAATAATATATAATAAAAACGGATTATTATATATATATATATATATATATATATATATATATATATAAAAAAAAAATAATAATAATAATAATATATATATATACGGTATATATATATATATATATATATATATATATATATATATATATATATATATATATATATATATATATATATATATAACAAAAACACATAACCAACACAACGAAAAAAATAGAGCCATTAAAACAAACATACTGGTAATTAAATGTTAAGTATTAATCCCACACCATACAGTCTCATTAGACCACCAACAAATCTAACAAAGTCGACCATTTACAGACCCTCGTTATCGACGCAGGCAAAAGGTAACGGGTACCGTGACAACAAAGATCCAACTAGACGGACGGGTAGGACAGATTGATAGAGGGACAGGTGGTTAAACACAAGGACGGGAGAATAAATAACGACATTCGGGGCGTTTGTGGTGGACAGACAGACAGGGAGGATGAAGTAATCCCCTTCAAGCTAAAAAACAAACATTCTCCCAAAAAACAAAACAAACTACAAGCTATAATACTTTTTTAAATATATATACATACTGTATATAACACTCCCCCATACTCCTCTACAAGCTAAAATTGTAAATTGTTGGTGGATACATCTGCCAAATTACAGGCTCGCTGTTGCACGCGAGGACAAAAATGGGACACACATGTGGATGTCAACAAATACTTCTCAATTGATAATTCAAACTTGCCTATACTGAAGGATATGGTGGTAAGATAATTGGAAAGCCTTTTTACTCATATGAGGCAAAGCAATTATTTTTTAGTCGAGTGGTAAACCTATGAAATAGACTACCTATATGTAATGTTGATTGAGTGTAGTACTGTTATAACTTTCGAAATCGACTAGATAAATACCTCGCTCTTAACTGCGTTTACAAACGAATAGCACCACTTTATACTTTGCCATCCTCTCCTATCTTCACATAGGATAAGTAATTTAGCTGCAAGTAGACTTGTACAGATCAATACTCTGTTGTTGCTTGTTTTCCATTGTACCCCTTAGTACTCCTTTGAATGGGGCGAAATGTATTAATGTCGTCAAACTAAATAGGCGAAACAGGGTGAAACAATAGAAAACACCCTCGGTTTAGATGCACTGGAACAGGCAAAGGACAGATTGACAGAGGGACAGGTGGGTAAACAGAAGAACAGGAGAATAAATAACGCGAGAGAGAGACAGTCAGGGGTGTTTGTGGTGGACAGAGGCATTATCCATAGACAGAGAGACAGACACACACGAGACGGGATAGAGATGTCCCGTCCACGTGCTCAGACAGAAGGTAAGGGGGAAGAGGGGACAGGTGATGGCGACAGGAATAAGAGCTGACAGAATACATGGGAAATAATAATAATAAAACAATGGAAGAGAGGATACAATAAGGGTGGAAAGGAGAAAGGAATGGGAGAATGAGGAGGGAGAGGAGAGGGGAGGAGGATAAATGAAAGAGACAGGTAAAAGGAGCTGACAAACTATACTCTGTTCCAAACAGGTAGGCCAGACATCGTGAACCCTAACCTCTGTAACTCAAAAAGGGCTAGATTATATGGGCTGTAAATATCTACACCTATACCCTGGCTGACCCTTCCCTGATGGTAAAGTAGAAATGTTAGCTCGATTACTCTAGCCGTTTGTGAGATATAGAGGTTAATGTTCAAACGTTTTGAACTACTAATTTATAACAGGGCATAGAAGAGTGACCAGTGGAACGAAGGACAAAATATAAGTGACAGAAAAGAGAGGCGAAGACAGAAGTGGAAGACAGATGTATGAAGGAAACTGATACGGGAGTTGGTACAGGAGAGGAAGAATAAACAACAGCGGAAGATATGCAGTAAGTAATAGAAAAGGAATATAGACAGACGTGAAAAACACATTTGAAGGGAAGAGGGGGGCAGGTGAACGAAACAGGTATGGGAGCTGGCAAAGTGGAAGAAGAGTAAACAATGGGAAGGGGGATGATGATAGGAAGAGAAAAGAGACGCAAAGACATAAATGAAAGATCGATTAGAAGAAGGAGAGAGAGAGAGAGAGAGACTTGTGAATGAAACAAGTATGA